>CANXYC010029028.1:0-14145 GCA_948193065.1 Aleurites moluccanus
CCCTCTCATTGTTTACTTATTTCAGGAGAGGAGTAGATTGCAAAATCCTATCGTCCGTCATCCAGGGATTTCTGCCAGCATTACTGATGTATATATATTTTGTACTCTGTATTTTGATGTTCATATCTAGCTGCTCCATGGGGTATGTATGGGTTAGCTAGGACATGAACAGATATATATGTTTATGAGGATATATAAGATGGTATTTCAGAATAAATAGTGTTTTATGATTGATTGGATAAATATATGTATATTGTGAATGTGATTGATACTGGGTTCTACGGGTGCCAGTCGCCATTGGCATTTCCCGTGCCCTAGGACCGTCGCGATCCTACTGCGAGAATGGGTCATGACATATATGAACAAAAAGATTGACACAATTGACATGCTAATGTCGTTAGCTACGATGACATTCAATTGGTAGGCCTATGGATGAACAAGTGATAGGTCTATGACAAAATGAACTAGACATTTCATCAAACACTTGGTGTGCAACAAAGAATGGACAATTTAGCATTGTTTGGGTACAACTCCAATATTGCACCAATAATCAACAACAACTCACAATATAGGCATTTCAATAAGCAATAGATATCTAACAACAAACAACAATTTAATGATCAAATAGGCTTAGGAAACATGAAGAAAAATAAAGTAAAAACAATGAAGTGAATAGTGATGGTGGGTTCGACCAAAATGGGTCATATAAGAATGGTTTCCAATCAACTTTCTAACACATTAGACATATAATTTGATGCATATTAAACTCACCTCACACTTCAAATGAGTTAGGAAAATTGATTTTCCACCTAAAGCTTCAAAGGAGGCAAAATTGGCAACTTTCCAAATCTTGATTTTTTTACATCAAACTGACCATAAATAATTCATCCATTAGCATCCAATTAACATATTATAAGCTTGATTAACATTAACTAATAAAAAATCAAAGGTTCATTTTATATAGCTTCAATCTAGGGTTTGGAATTGGGAAAATTCTAACAAATGCATCAATTGATGTAATTAAACACAAAACACATTCTAATCATCATCTAAAATATCTAAATCAACTATAAAACTAAATAAATTACTTCTGTACCTTTGAATGAGGTTCCACCCGAAATCTACTTTCAATTGTTCCTCGATTTGCTTTGAATTCCAAGGTAAGAAATGGATGGAAAATGGAAGAACAAATGTTGGATTTAGGTTTTCTTTGATTTTTCCATAAGAAAAATGCATGAAAAATGGTGTGAGGAAGAAGATGTGGGTCGGCCAAAGCTATGAAGAGGAAGAATATGACCAAAAAATGTCTAAGTGTTGCTTATATACTAAGTTAAAAATGACAAATTATATTTAGGTCCTTAAAAAATTCATAAATCATACTTTGACCTCAACTTCTTCTGTAATTTATTTTGACAATTCTATTGGGATTTAGATTTCAAAGTGGGAATTCAAATAGCTTATTTTTTTTATACTTTATTATAAAAATAGTTTCAGAGCTATTCTGAATTTTAGACAGTCTGTTTTCTACTATACCTTTAAAGTTTCACTTATTTACGATTTTGCCATTACTTACTCTTTCAGTGTTCCTAAATATTTTTTACCTCTTTATTTTTACCATAATCACTCATATATTTATATAATTCTTTACCCCTAATTAGAATTAGAAATTTATATGTCAACTAGACTGCTATTTTCTCGGTAGTGTTATTGACACCGACGTTTTCTGGGACAGTAACTCATTTATATTCTACCCGTATCTCAAAAATTAATTTTAGTCATTTCGATGATCTCAAACCAAAAACTGATAATAATATAGTTCAATTATGGTAGAATTTTCTAGGGTATTACAATAATCCTGCAAAGTATGAATGACAAGCAAAACATCAAATTCAAGCGTAACCTGATTTAAATTCATATCCTTTATTTAACTCAATGTCTCCCTAAAACTCAAACATTTTGCTTCAATAGGAGTCAACACACCCCAACTCCAGTGGTGCGACGGTCCTAGGGCAAGGGTAGGCTTAAGACCACCATAAACCCGTAGAACTCACAAATCATGAATCTCATATACCATTCTATCAAATTCAACATCATACATTTTCATACAATGATTATTTCCATACATATAATTTAACATCAATCATATTTTTTCTATTATCATTTCATATTTTCCTCTTGTTCCTTAATGATCAAAAGAGATCTCTCACATCACTGAGGAACAAGAGTATCCAAAAGATAACATTCATACACCAAAATATTCTAGTACCCTCAAAAGACTAACTACGGAGCTCTAGAGTATACTCCAATATATATTGTATCATAATAACATTAATAAATATACAAAATATCTCAAAAGAATTAGTACAATGAAGCTTCTTGGAGTAAATAAGTCAAGAAGCCCGATCTTCTCTATTAGCCCCCTCACGAGCTAAGCTATTACCTGAAATCCACAGAAGAGGAGTGAGCCTTCAACTCAGTAAGATATGAACATTATACAATAAGAACTGAATATCGAATCATGGTTATGAACAAATAATTACACATATAGGCATGAAAGAGGTCATGAGCTTTACTTGAAAGAAATGCGGTTCTCATAAAAATTTGGCTATATCAAATCATGTCAAAATTCAAATCGTGGTTCGTATTTAGAACAAAGAATGCCTACAAAGAATGGCATTATCAAATCTTATCTGGTAGAACTGATATCATATCATATCATACGTATCGGTAGCCTTGCTACCTTAACGTGCACACATACTTGGCCAGGCATGTGCCTAAAGCTCCTGGCCTCCTCTAGGTGGAACACCAATAAAAACCTTATTGGCTGGGCTCCCAAAGTGCACAATGGACCAATGAATTTACTCTCATTGGGAAGAGTGTTCTACCCATGGGTCATGGGTTTCAAAATCATAAGAAGCATATTGGTCGCAAGACCATCATATAACATTATTCAAATCGGGTTTACAAGCAAGAAACATATGAACTTGATCCAAGAATATTGATCAAGCCATTCACATAGTTCAAGTATATAAATATATATAAAAGGATAATCAATATAAGAATATTTTGGTTATTTTAATTCCAAGGAATGATAATCAAATAGAATATTCATACTTATCTCTTACACAAATTTCTCTAAATTCCTCTTTAGAAATCTGCTCACTTTAATTCCTCAATCAATTTCGAATTTCTCCTCCTAAGAAATTTCCCCAAATATACAAAATTAGGGTTTCTCCAAATCGATAATATTCAACATGATTTTCTAATAATTAATTATCTTAGAGTCTCTATTCTTAATTCCCAACAACAATTTCATTTATCTCTTAAGAAAATCTGCATTAAATTTTTGGAGTTACTGTTCATGGCAGTCTCAACCTCCAAATTTCTCCCCCATTAATTACCATTAATAGCTTCAGATCATTAGAAATAAATTCTGTATACCCAGCATTAATTATCCTAACCCATAGACTTAAATAAATCCAAAGAAAATAGCTTAGGAAGAAAATTTACCTTATTTCCTTCAAACTGAAATTCTGAGATTACTGCTCAAATCTTGATGATTTCTGCCTTAAAATATGCTAATCTAGAGTTCTATTGCATTAATTAGAGCATTAATGCCTTAGACAAGAAATGGAAATAATATGAGAAAAGACTGATTTTAATCGAAGGTGGAAGAAACAAAATTGTGAAAGGCTACTGGGGGTTCACTGGGTTTAAATAAACACTGCCCCAGAAACACGCCAACCAGCTTGCCAGTTTGCCTCGGCAAAGCTCCCTCGCCTAAGCCAGCTCACCAATCTTGATCCGGCAATGCTACTTCGCACATTCCAGTTCGCATATGCTACCCCGCGTAAGCTGCCTCGCCTTATCCTTTACGCCAAATCCTCTTCGCCTTTCCTCTTCGCCAAAGCTCTTCGTCTTTCCTCTTTTCCAAAGCTCTTCGCCTTAGCTCTTCGCCAAATCCTCTTCGCCAAAGCTCTTCGCCTTTCCTCCTGGCCAAAGCTCTTCGCCTTAGCTCTTCATCAAATCCTCTTTGCCAAAGCTCTTCGCCAATTGCCACTTCGACAAAACTCACCTTGCCACTTCTCCATTACGCCACTTCGCAAAATGCTTCCTCACACTTTGCTGGCTCGCCATAACCAATTCTTCTAAGTTAAAATTCCTGCCTGAATATCCCACACTTAGCCAGCTCGCAAATGAGCTACAAGTATCCAAATTATTAATTCTTTTTATCACTTACAATCAACATGCAGGGGCACAACATATCAAAATTTCAAATCAAAAGGACCAACACACATATCATGGTGACTCTCCAAATGTCACCCAGGCTTGCTTCCTTAGTACCTCTCCGCATAGGTCTGATAAAACCCACTATATACTAAGATACACTTATTAAAAAATTCTGAAATTTCATAGTCATCTTCAAAAACACAAATGAACATTTTTCATGTTCACACCCTTGGCTAATTCTACCTCAGTCATTCCCAGTGATTCCAAACAGATACTGTATCCCTGCAGAAACTCTCAACCAGACCAGCCTTGCTCAAATAGACACAACTTATCACACACAGAGAATTTTGCCAAACAATTTTACAGCATTATAATCAAGACATAAACTCACAACTTTTATGTTTTACACTTTACTAAATTATGTCTTTAAGATCATTCAATTATCATCACAAAATTCTGCAATATCAAAAAATCAGAAATTCCTAAAATTCTCAACATTCTCATTTAAAATTAAAATAATTTTCCAAACTTACAAAATCAATAAAAACACTACAAAATGGCAGATATTACAATACATCATTATACATATTCATAACTTGATTTGTTGAACCAATAAGCATATTTTTTTCTTGACCAAATGTCATCTTGTTATTGCTATTGATCATCCATTGATTTTCTTCAAGTCTAAAATCATCAATTTCCATTGATTGTTATTGGAATTGAAATATCTATTGTATTTGTTCATATTGAGAACTCTATTTGTGATATTGTGTTTGATTGATCATATATCAAAATATTTATAAAAGTATGCACACCAAATATTTAAACATATACCATGATGTTTATTATTGGTTAGCTACCTTTATATTAAATAAAGAAACCGACGCAAGTTTAATCAATTATAATTAGGGAAAAGTATAAAAAAAATTTAAGGGACTAAAAAATAATTTTTGCTAAAAAAAAGGGATTAAAAAATAATTTTCAAATAGAAAGATAATAAAATTTTAATAGAGAGTGTTTTTTGGTTAATTATTTTAAAATTCATATATTTCGATCAATTATAAGTCCCAATATTTTCAAAATTTTACTAAAAAGTCTCTTGATTATGTTAAAATTAAGATTTTTCTATTAAATCTATATAAAAAGTTTATAATATTTTTCATTTTCAATATATTTAAATGTTGTCACTCTTAATCATATCAAAATTTTTATTTTCACCAGCACTACTAAATTTAATATTATACAGTGTAAATTAATCAAATTCATTCAAAACTCAAATAAAAATCAACTAAACCCATAAATAATAACCTTTCAAAACCCAAATAAAAACTAACAATGAAAACCCAGTACTAAATTCAGCTAACTAAAATGGAATATAACATTTCCTTTTCCATATCTAGTATTCTTAAATTGCCAAAATAAACACAATACTACAAAATCAACAAAACCCTGATAGAGAAATATCGGCAAAACACATCAACTTCAAAATGTAAAACAACTTTTGGCACTGCAGTAGCTCATTACCTGCCACATCAAAGAAAATCAAAGAGATGAGGTGAAAGAAAATGAATCTAGACAAAAAAGAGTGTTTTTTAGCAAAGGAAATCGGATTTTAGAAACCAAAGATAAAGAAAAACGCACCAATCAAAAGCAAGCTTCTCATATTCAAAATCTCAGAATTGCATATTAAAAGAAAAAATCCATTAAGGAATTTCAAAAAATACAAGAGAACATGGAATTTGGAAAATCCGCTTACAATTTATGCAGATTAAAAAAATGAAAAACATAAGTAAAAAAGGGTAAAAAATAGAGTTGTCTGTGCGAGAGACAACGAATCGAATTGGTATCCGTTGGAGATCTGTCACAAAGACACAGCGAGAGACAGAGAAATTGAGATCAACGAGGAAGAGAGGTAATTGGTGAAAAAAAAATAGCCAAAATCCTCGACGAAACTAAGGCCTCAAATCGTTGTACACATTCGAAAGCTTAAAGAACTCTCCAATCTCAGGTCAAAATCTCAATCCACTCCCTAATTCGCTGCTGCCTTTTCCAAAACCCTAATCCCTCTTTTTCATATCCAGTGTCGCACCAATTTTCCTTTTGTTGGTTGTTCGATAATTATTAACATCACCGAAAATTTCACTTTGTCAATCAATGCGTCGATTGCCACTAGAGTTTTGAGCTTGGGTGGGTTTGGTTTGAAGAAGAAAATGGGTTGGTGAATTTGGACGAAATAAAAAAGAAAAAGGTAAAATATTTTAACAGAGGTAATTTTAGTTATTTTAATAAATATTTTAATTAAAAATTAATTTTTAAATGATTGATTAGCGAAAAAAAAAATAAAAATAAATTAAAAGACCTTGTAATCTAATAAAATTAAAATATATATTTTTTAATATAATTTTAAAAATACAAAAATTTATTAATATAATTAATCAAAATATAAAGATTTAAGAATAATTAATTTTTTTTTTTTACTATACATAAAAAAAAATTCAGAACTTTTTTATACTATAAAATTTTAAAACGACATAACAGAAAAAATAATTAAAATCATGGAGGTTTTTTTTTCACACCTTGTTGCTATAATAAAAAATGGTATCATCAAATCTGTGAAATGCAGGGGACTCGTCGGCACCACTCTCCTTCCATACAACTCAAAATTCATATATATATATAAGCGTGTCTTCCAATACTTCTCACCTTTCCTTTCTCCAAAATCATTTTCATAGAGCTTACAAGATCTCTATTTGACGCACATTTATCCCTCTTTAAGGCTCTCTTCTCGATTTCTCTCTATAGAAGGTCAGTTAGATCCACACTTCTTTGTTATAAAAGAGTCCCTTTTCAGTTTTTTTTTAATATATATATATAGTTTCTATTCTTTTGGTTTTTCCATATTGCTTATCTTTTGATTTTTCTGAGTTTTAGCTGAAACTCATAGTCCAATATCATTCGATCTTTGTTTATTCGCTCGTTTGGTGATCTGGGTTTCACAGATCTGAAACCAATCTCCTAAAAAATGGATTGTTTGCTCATTTCAAGATCTGGGTCTTGACGCTTAGCTTGATTTTCCATTCCCGATATGAGTTTTACCTTCCTGGTAGCTACCCCCATAAATACAATGTCGGTGAAACTTTATCCGTGAAAGTGAATTCCATCACTTCTATTTACACCGAGATGTCGTTTAGCTATTATAGTTTGCCCTTTTGCAAGCCGTCTGAGAGTGTTAAAGATAGTGCTGAAAATCTCGGCTAGCTCTTTATGGGAGATAGGATTGAGAATTCCCCATACAGGTTTAGGATGCATGTGAATGAAAGTGAGATCCTTTTGTATATAACTGAGCCTTTATTTGCCGATAACTATAAGCTTTTAAAGAAGAGGATTCATGAGATGTATTAGGTTAATTTTTTTCTTGATAATTTGCTGGCAATAAGAGATACTAAGAAGGAGGCATACCTGTTGAGGTGGACTGGTTATCTTGTTGGAATTAAGGTTCAGGATATTTATTATGTGTTTAACCATTTGAAATTTAAAGTTCTCGTTCATAAGTATGAGGAGGCCAATGTGGCCCGTGTGATGGGAACTGGAGATGTCGCTGAGGTTATTCCCACAATTGGGAATGTTGGATCAGATGTTCCTGGGTATATGGTTGTGGGATTCGAAGTGGTTCCTTGTAACTTCATGCATAATGTTCTTTCATGCCATCTCTAACCCACGACATCAAAATGCAGTTAACTTTTCATTATTTTTCAGTTTATATCACATCATATTTTTCAGTTTATATTACATCAAATAGTAATTTTATTTTCAATCATAATTCTATTTCTAATATCATTTTTTTACACTAAAAAAATATTCTTTTTATATTATTTTTTATCTATTTTATACAATTTATTATAATTCTCCATTATTTTATAATATTTCACTAATTGCCCATAAATAAATATATTTTACATATTTATTAAAAAAAATCTAATTATTAATTTAGCAAAATGATAATATAACAACTTAAATTATAATAATTTATTAATTAAATGACTCATTTACTATTAATATATTATTTAAAATAAAATTACATTAATAAAAATAATTAAAAAAACTTATATTATATTTATAATTAAAATTAAATATAAGTATGAAAATTACATTACATTTATAATTAAAATTAAACATAAATATGAAAAATACATAGTAATATTCATTTAATCATCCGGGTTAGTATATTCTTTTCATAAATGATCAATTAATTTAGCACGAAGTATAGTGTGGGCATCTTTACCCTTGATTTATTTATGACAATTAATAAATTGATAAAATATTTTATTTTTATCAATCACCAATTTAACTTCTCTAGTTGGTGCTTCCCTCGCTTCTTCAATTGGTGCATCAAGATTATGTTCATCCCCGACAATCTTATTGTGCATAATAATCCATGCACTTATAATATCATGTAACATATTTTTTCTCCAAAAACGTATTGGTCCTGCCATGATTGCGAACCGTGATTGGAGAACTCCAAAGGCACGTTCCACATATTTTCTACATGCTTCTTGTCACATTGCAAAACATTTTTTTTCGACCCTATGGCTGGTGAATACTTTGCATAATAGTTAAACATTTGGGATATATATTATCAGCTAAATAATAACTCATATTTTACTTTTTACCTTAAATAGTATAATTAGCTGAAGGAGCAATATTTTGAGTAAGATTAGAAAAAAGATTTGATGACTCAAATACATTAATATCATTATTAGTACCTAGTATACCAAAATATGCATGTCATATCCAAATATCATAGTCTGCTATAGCTTCTAGAATAATAGTTAGCGAGCTACTACAATTTATGTATTGTCCATCCCATACAGTTGGACAAACTTTCTACTTCCAATGCATATAATCTAGGCTTTCCAACATTCCTAGAAAACCACATTGTTGACCAATATGGAGTAACCTGGCGATGTCATTAGCTATAGATATTCTTAAATACCGTTCTGTAAATATCTCCGTAATAACATGATAAAATCTCTTCGTACTTTTAATTGTTGTTGATTCTCCTATTTTAATGTACTCGTCTGTTGCATTTGCTAGTATATCATATACCAAAATTCGAAAAGCAACTGTTACTTTTTGTAAAGATGGTAATCCTAGTATACAAAGTCCATCGCTTCGTTGTTGGAAATAATTATCATGATATTTAACGGTATCGACAATGCGAAAGAACAAATTTCGTGACATTTGATATCGTCGGCGAAATATTGCGTCATTATAGTGTGGATGATCGAAAAAATAGTCATTAAATAAATTGCGATCAATATTTTTCCGGTTGCGATAAATCTCTACGTGACCACTAATAGAGCCACCATGGATCACTTGATTGTTTTATTGATTGAAGTAGTTTGCAAGTATTATGTTATTGTTAGCGATCATTTGACGCATCGATTCTTCATTTGCAGCGATGTCTGAAGGTTGTTCTGAATTAGAACATCATTGTCATCATCAGAAGAAGAACTAGAACTTGATAAATTAGCTGGAATTCTTATATTAGAATTCATTTTGTAAATGAAGGAATATGCTAAGTTTTTTGTAATTTATTTTTTAAAAGATAAATAAAAGGAGAAAAAATTATAGATTGTGAGTTATATTATAATGATGTTATTTATAGCAAATGGAGAGACTTATCTTATATGATTTAAAATCCAATATAACGATTATAAATGATGATGTAATCGATCCAACAGTTTATAATTTCTTGTGAAGATTTTCATATATACATATATTGGAGAACATGTAATTATTTTTTGGGCAGAGTGTAAATTATTTTTTGTGCAGAGTGTGAATTATTTTTTGGGCATAGTATTTATTTATTTTTTGGGCATAGTGTAAATTATTTTTTAGACATAATGTGAATTATTTTTTGGGCATAGTATTTATTTATTTTTTGGACAGTATATGAATTATTTTTTGGGCATAATGTGAATTATTTTTTAGGCAGAGTGTGAGTTTGTTTTTTAGGCAGAGTGTGAGTTTGTTTTTTAGGCAGAATGTGAATTAGTTTTTTAGCAGAGTGTAAATTTATTTTTCTTTTTTGGACAGAATGTGAATTATTTTTTGAGCAAAGTATGAATTTATTTTTTTGGGAAGAATGTGAATTATTTTTTGGGCAGAGTATAAATTATTTTTTAGGCAGAGTATTTATTTGTTTTTCGGGTAGAGTATGAATTATTTTTTGGGTAGAGTATTTATTTATTTTTGGGGCAGAGTGTTAATTTAAAAATATTGTAGCATTCATTTGCTATAAATACATATCTCCAATTCATTATCAAACTATCATCTTGCAGAAATTATCGTGTAAAAACTTCATTTTTCTTCTATATCTATTGTTTTGTTAGAAAATATTTGTCCGATCTACTGGATATTCTAATCCTGAAAATGTGTTTTCCTGTCAAGTTTATTTAAACATATCTCAAGATTCTATCATGGGTAGGTATCAATCTTTAGATAATTTTTGGTCCCTTGTGGAGCAGAGTTTTAATGAAGTAAGGAACCAACAAATGAAGTATCGATCCAAACAATCTGTGTAGTCTTGAATGACTAGTATAATTACTGAAGTAAAGAAATTGAATAGCTGTCTAAAATAAATAGAAAATTTGAATCCAAGTGGTGCTTCAGATGAGGATATTATGAGTATTTATAATTTTTATTCTCTTACTATCAGTTTCAATGTTTAATAATATTTTCACAATTACTTGCAGTTACATCGAGTAAAAGACCTATTCATATAAGATTAAAAATTCAAAAAAGGATTCAAATTTGTTCATGTTTGACATATAGTTAAAGATTTTGAAAAACTTAAAGATAATGTTCCCACTGTTAGAAAAATTATTCGGACACATAATGTGAATTATGACTCGTCACAGTCAGATAATCCTACTCCTGAATCACCAACACCATCGTTTCATGAGTTGTCATCATTTTCTCCTAATTTAAATGATGACGGTTTTGATGGAAGTTCATCTCAACGACCGTGTGTAGTGAAGAAAGCCAAATTAAAAAGAAAAAATGATGAACATATGACAGAATTATGTAATAACCTTAGAAAAGAGAATAAACAACTTAAAGATGTTAAATAAGAGTAGTTTTGACAGGCAGAAACAAATGAATATCCAACTACAGAATTTGACATTGAAAGAAATGAAAGAGGAAAATAAAATTTTACTTCGTGACTTGAACACAATTACTGACCTAAATATACGTGAGTACTTTAGAGTTGAACAAACAAGAATTATATAAAAAAAAGAAACCAACAACAAGGGCCTTCTTCTACTACTGATGTTTTTGGTTAATATTTTGATAATATTGGAGGATTCGGAGCTAATCTACCAGATTATTAAATTATTTATATTTTAATCTACGTTATGTTATTATATTAATATGTTTTGAATATTTATGATAGTTTTAATTAATATTATCAGTGTTGATATTTTATATTAATATTTGTATTTGATATATAAATCAATCGAGATCTAATCAAATTAATCGAGACTAAATTCAATCAATTCGAAACCTAATGATAATCAACAGAGACCTATAATTAAATTGAATATATAATATAATAATTGATATTTATAATTTGTATTATTTCAAATTCTTATATTTTATGTCAAAATTAATTAGTTTTCTTAAAATAGGATTTTTTTTTTGCAAAAAATTAAGTAATTTTAATTTTATTGCTTGTATTTAATTTAAATATTTATGTAAGAATTAATATATATTGTCACGTCTCAATTTTGAAACATGACGGTCCTAAGGCACAGGTAGACCTAAGGTCACCGAAAATCTGTAGAACCCATTAACAATCCAACTATCAATCAATCATTCTTAACTCGTTCATTAATATTTAAATTCCATTTATTACTTATTAATTTTACAGAAATTTTGACAGAGTCTCTTTTGTAATTTTAATGTTATTCCTGACCCAAAACCGGATCTCTCAAAAATTACACAGCTTGTATTAAAATTGTTTTTAAAATTGTTTTTATACTCCCAATAAGTTGGCATCCTTATATCCTCAACTTCATATTTTAACAGACATACATGACATTTCTAAATATTTTTCATAACATTTAAATTTCATTTTAGTATTTTCAATATCACTGTCTTTATCACTTCACTATCATTGTCATTATCAAACATTAAGCATTACACATTATATTTTGAATGCCACTGAAAAGTCAGTTATTTCAATGTTTATATATCATTATAGTACTTAATCACCTAATTACGCACAGTACCATGGAGCTTTATGAGTTGACACTTATGACCTTTAGAAAATAAAATTCTACCTCGATATACTTGACGTCCCAAGTCGGAAAAGAAACTGACTTAGAATCAGCCTTCTCTATTTCATTCCTATAAAAATTATAAATCACTATATGGTGAGTATAAAATACTCAGTTGTAACACCCCAGCTTAAAAGTCTAGAACTTAAGCTTTAAGAGGCAAACCTAAGGGGTTCATTCTTTGTTTAAATTGATATGTAATATGCATGTTTGTGTTTAAATTGAATGTTTATGCATGTTTTAGAAAGTTTTATGCATGTAAAAGTGCTTTAAAGGCTGTTAGGAAGAAATAAAAAAAAATTCAGTTTTTGGTGAACTGGGGGCAAAATAGTCATTTCGCACCCCTTCGAGTTTTATGGAAATAAACATGATATTTGAAGGTAGAAAAGAAAGTTAGGACTTGAAAATAATGTTATTTAATTTATTTGAAGTTTTGATGGAGAAATAAATCCAATTGAAAATTGTGCCAGGTAAGCTGCTCAATTGAGGTGCTTGAGGTGCTTCGGTTGAACTAAGGGTAATATGGTCTTTTCCTTTGAGATATGAAATTATATGGTGTATGCAAACTTATGGCATTATTTTAGGCTTGATTAAATCTAACCATTAGATCAAATGATGAAGAAATGGATGGTTAGATGAATAGGTTTCACAATTGCTATCATAAGCTCAATGTATAGGATTATTGGCTTTGGTTATTGATTTGATGTATCAAATGTATGTAAAATCCATATTTGTTGACTTTGATTAACCAATGGTATAAAAGTATGAAAGATGGATGGTTGGATGGCTAGGTTACACCAATTTTATCATAAGATTGATGTATGGAATCAAACCTTTGATTTTTGGATGGATATTTCCCCCCACTTCACCATTGTCTTCAACCATCACCAGTTTAAGTTCAGCTTTTTCTCTTTCTTCTTCATATAGGTTTCAGCCACCATTGACATACACCAAAGCTTATGATTTTCTTCCATTTTTGGATGGAAACATATCAATTCCATTAGCCTTGTGAACACTCACTTTTTTACCCTCAGACTCACACCAACCCGAACGACATTCCCCGGAACCAAACCCGCGCCCAGACAGACTCGGAATGGCCTCAGAACGAAGTTGGGCCACATGTGCTGCCCTCCAGGCTTGGCATTGCCGCCAGAGGGGGCCACCCCCTGTGGATGGCAACCGCCAAGCCCAAGGGCGACAGCGTGGCTCCTTGCCGCGGCTGCCGCCCTCCTTCAGGACCTATGCCGCCAAGGCACTGTGGCGGCACCGCTACCCCTTTTTGGCGGCAATGCTTTCTCTTGACGGCGGTAGCGACGATCTGCATCCGATTTTTTCTGAATCCCACATCGAAAATTGATGGGATTCGACCCCCAGAGCTCCTATTATAAGTAGAGAGCCTCCCTCTACCTTCCAGAGGACAACAAGGAAGAACAACGAAGGAACAACAGATAGAAACACGCCAAGACTCGTAAAAAGCAAGGAAAAAAGACAAAAAATCATTTTCGTCACTAGATTTCGTCTTTTTTCCTCTCTAAGTGATATTTTCTTCTTCTTTGGTTCTCTTTCGATT
>CANXYC010029036.1:0-28677 GCA_948193065.1 Aleurites moluccanus
CATTCAAACACACCAAAACACATAAGGCATACACATTATACCTTATAGACTTTACTTTACACAAATTATGCTATAACCTTTCCTTTATGCCAAATCTCATATCTAATACCATTTTCAAGTCACATTATACATATTCATCATTAATGCAACACTTTAATAACTCTTATACACTTAACTCTTCATTTCACACTTAACATATACTACCTTCAAACTTAACTTTCAAACACTCAAATCAATCATTCTTTACATAATCAAAACTATATATTTCCATTATTTCAAACACTTATTCGTATTCAAACTTCACTTTACAAATCACATTAGCTTAACACTTTAAACTAACAAAGTCAACTTAACCTACTTCAATGAAATTCATTCCTTTAATCTATTTTTCAATGGCATTTCATTCTACACCATACAAATGTATCCAAGGTATGCCATTTTAGCATTTAAACCTAATAAACACCAAAACACATATCCGTTATTCATGTTCTTCATTTCGGCCAAAACAATACTTGTTCCAAATGATTTCCTTTTCAACTTTCAATCAACCATTCATCATTTCCATATTAAGTACAACTCATTCATGCCTTGAAACACATAAAACAAACAAATGTTCATCAAACCCTAATCATTCAAACTTTCGACCAAACTTGTTCAAGCTCCAAATCAAATTGTTTCCATTATTTCACCATTAAAAACATGTTATATACATCAAGTAAACAACATTTAAAGCTTTAAATCAATCAAAACAACACTTTAGTTCAAAGTTCATCACTTTAGGGTTTCAAACTTTTAATTCACATTTCAACCATACAAAATGGATTCTAATCCATAAATAGTAACTAGAAACACCATATGAACATTCCTAAACCAAAAGAATTCAAAAACAAACAACTTACCAAAATTTCTTCCAAATCTTCCTTGAATTAAATTGTTACTCAAATGAGTTTTTCTTTGGATTTCAGGGTTAGATTTGTGTTTAGGATGATGGAATTAACCTATTTCCCTCAAAAAATGAAAGAAAACTATAAGGTATAACTTTGTTCAATGGTGGCCGAAACTTTAAGCTTTCAAAAATGGTGTTTGCTGCAGTTTTTTAGCTAAGGAAGAAGAATTGTTGAAGTGGTGGGAAAAATCTCTTAAATATCAATGGTGGGATTCAATGGTTTAGGTTATTGATACTTTTGGTGTAAAATGGCCATCCAACCATCTATTTCCTTTACTTTTATGCCATTGGTTAATCCAAATTTGCCACACCAAATCAAAAACCAAAAGGAAAAAATTCAATAGATTGAGCTTATGATAGCAAATTTGCACCTGATTGATCCAACCGTCCATTTTTCCATCATTTGATCCAATGGTTGGATTTAATCAAGCCTAAATTATTATCATAAGATTATACACACTCAATAATCCCACATTATAAATGAAAAAATGCCCTTAGTGCAAACCGAAGCACCTCAAGCACCTCAATTGAGCAGCTTACCGGAACTGTTTTCAACCGGGTTTATTTTTCCGTCTATTATTCAAATAAACTAAATAATACCATTTACATTCACTTATTTTCTTTTCTTTCTTCAAATATAGTGCTAAATCCATAAAAACTCAAAGGGGCTGTAAAATGACCATTTTGCCCCCAGTTCACTAAAAACTCAAAATTTCCCGATTTTGTCCTAACAGACTTTAAATCACTTCTATGACTAAAATTAAGTCATATAACATGCATAACTATCAATTTCATGCATAAATACCTCATATAAGCATGTTATAAAGAAAACAAAAATTTTCCCCCTAAGTCCCCCTTTAAGGGTCCCTATAGGGTTTAGGTTGAGGTGTTACACCTGTGTATAGAGGTTCCTTGGTATATAATGTATAGAGATTTGGAATGACTAATAGTAAAATGTCTAAAATGATCAAATGGTAATCAAATATGATATGGATATGTATATATATTGTACATATATATGATATGAGAAATTGATATGATATATATTTGATATGTGTTATGATTGGAAATATTGAAGTGCATATTGAGTTGCAATTAATTAATGAAGGTTATAAGGGTATGTATGTTATATTGGGAGTGTAAATTTATATGTTTTGCGGATAGCTTAAGTCAGAGTTACAAAGGAAACTCTGTCAATTTTTCTGCATGATTGTTATGATGTTTCAAAAAAAATTATCACCTAAAATGTATCACAGGTTAAGTAATAAATGTAAAAGTAAAAGCATGGGTTCTTCGAGGTATTGGTGGCTTAGGCATTACCCGTAACCTAGGACCGTCATGGTCTAAAGTTAGGCTGTGACATTTATGTTCCAACCCAAGGTTAATTGTCATGCTTATTGCTATTGCTTTCATACCTTGTATTGTCTATTCATTGCTTATTTGCAAGCTTGTTTGATTTATTCATGAGCTATTGTTTATTGATTAGACCATTGTCATATATTGATATCATTGATTTGTTTCCATGATTATATTGGATCTAATGTGATTTAATAAAGCTTTCTCACCGACGGGGTAGCAGGTAAATATCGTCGACAATGTGCACATTGTATACTAGATACCCTAGCTGGGAAGGGTTAACTGTCCTAGCCATAAGAACATATCAGTCTTATGTATATTGATATATGATTGACATATGTTATATGAGTTTCATGGCCCATCATCTGTCTTATCTAAATGATATGAGCTTCACTGACTTGTTTATTGATTTTACAGTCTTTCACTGTATTTTGATTCCTTAATCTGTAATCAGTGTGCAAATTAATATTTATTGATTACCTACCTATTGTTCATTGATATCCTAGCCATTTCCTTGGATGATCCATATTAGATTCTCTGAGTATTTAATACTCACCCCTTTCAGTTATTTCCCTTTCCAGATGCTGAGTAAAAGGCAAATTCTCGACTGTTGTTTCCTGAGGAATTCTGCAGTGTCTATAATAGCAGTGTAATTATTTTAACACTGAATTATTGTAAATATTTTGGATTACTCCATGGTGTGTATAATGGCATAGTTATACTATAGTTATGTATATATAGCATAATATAGAGCTTAATTAATGTTATGGCATGAGATGATGGTAATTATAACCAATTGTAGAATGAATTACAGACAGATAATAGAATTTCAGAATGAATATTAATTAAGTAATTGATTAATTAATTGATAGTAATTGATTATAGGATTTTATATTGGGTTCTACAGGTGTCGGTCGCCTCTGGCATCTTCTACATCCTAGGACCGTCATGTTTCGAAATCAGGATGTGACAACTTGAATGGTGGTCGGCCATGGAGGGTAAGGAGGGGAAGAAGAAGAAATGGTGTGGAAGAGTCTAGAATGGGCTTTTTATAAGCCAAATTTTCAAATTTTGCAAATAAGGTCTATACTTTCCTTAATTGCACTTTTACCCGATTGATTTCTGTAATTTATTCTGTTAATTCTATTAAGAATTAACCTTCAGTGTAGGAAATAAAAATGCTCATTTTGAGCTGCTCTATTTATTAAAAATGGTTATGGATCAATTCTGGATCCCAGATAGTGGATTTCAAAAATTGCTCCCAAAGTTATCATAAATTACGATTTTGCCACTCTTTAAAATTTCAATGTTCCCAAAGGTTTTTTAATTCTTTCTTTTCACCATAATTTTACATAAAATTTACTAACTTAATCCCCCCAGGTCTGGGTCAGAAATTCTTAAATTATCCTAACTATTATTTCCCAGGCAGTATAATTAACACTGGCATTTTTCGGGACAGTGTCACAAAATTGACCCGACTGAGGTTCAAAAATTCTTAAGTGTTACACTCTACCATTCTTTGTATATTTCAGTAATCAATTGAGCCTATTCATACTTAAGTCAATATCATTTACGTTGCTATAATATAATATTCCATACTGTCTATTGTCTACTGGTCTGTCTACTGAGGTGTTACACTTAGTCAATACCTTTGACTCGACATACACTTGAAACAACAACTTATATTCTAAATTTGGTTCCTTCTAAGTCAATAACTTTGACTCCTACTGAACTGTGGACTGGACGCAAGCCTAGTTTGCAGCATATTAAGGTATAAGATTGTATAACCCATATGCTGAAAGTGAAAGAAGATAAGTTGGAGTCAAAAATGAAAGGGTGCTTGTTATTGGATGCATTCGAGGATCGAAGGGTGGTTTATTTTATTGTCCTAAAGGAAAAAAAAAAAAAAAAAAGGTCATTGTCAGCACCAATGCCCAGTATTTAGAAGAGGACTGCATTATGAACCATATTCCTAGAAATAAACTTATTTTACAGGAATTGAAAGAAGATAAAGCTACTAAGGATTTTGAAACTCCAATAGTCCAAGAACAAGAAACACCATAATACAGAGCTGACATTCCACTGCCTCGTCATTGTAATACCTTAGAATTTTGATTCAATTACTAAGCAATTTTTTTAGGTATCGATCTGATCACACCGAAAATAATTATACAACCTAAGGAATTAATACATTATCAAATTTAAGGTTATTTTTATCAGATACATGGGCAATTAGAGAACAATAATAATGAAATTATTGATATAAATAAAGTATGAAAAAGTGTTAAGAATGATGAAAAATCAATAGAATGGCAAAATTGTAAATAAGTGGAACTTTAGGGGCATTTTAGGAAACCACCTATCTTGAACCCAAAACTTTACCAAAGGCAATATAATATTAAACTTCAACTAAAAATAAGCTTATTCACTCCCACAATGATATCTAAAACTGAATAAAATTTACATAATTAATTACAAAAAACTTTAGGGTCAAAATAATAAATAATGAAAGTTTTGGGGTAGAAAATCTAATTTCTATAAATTTCTACCTATATAAACAACACTTAGCCATTTTTCCATTCATTTTTCTCTATTTTATTCTTCTCCCTTCTTGGCCAAACACACCTAGCCTTCATCCAACCAATTTTCAAGCCATTGTCCAAAGAAAAACCATATAAAACTTTATTTTCAATCTTGATTAACCTAATTCCATCGAATTTTCACCAAAAGAATCAAAGGAAATACAAGAATCCCAACTTAGGGATTTCGGCCTACACATCCACACAAGGTAACTTGATATTTTCTTCATTCATTTAAGTTAATTAGATGTTTTAGATAATGAATTAGGTGAATTTAGCAATTGATTGCATTAATTTGTTCAATTTGATGGAAAACCCCAAATTCAATTAGGTTACGTAAAGAACCAAACCCTAAATTAAGCTTCCATAATCTATAATTAAGTTAGATTATGTTTAATTGTATTCATTATAAGCTAAATTGGAGATATTTTTGGTTTAGAATCAAAAGAAGAACATAATTGCCAATTTTGTCTCCTTTGAAGGAAGTTTAAGATTCAAGCTCTATTGTGGCAATTTGAAGGTTTAGGTGAGTTTGATATACATCATTTTACATGCATAAAGTGATAAAATGAATTATGGAACCATTTGTGAAAACTCATGTTTGGCCAAACCATTTTGTGGCATTTCTTTGAAATTTTGCTTTATTTTTCCTTTGTATTTCAAGCCCATTTTGATTCATTTGGATTAGTTTGTTGTTGGAATTGAATAGCCTATCCAATTGCTTACATTGTGAACTTGTTGATTGTTATTTGGGCATTGTTAAAATTCCATCAAAACCCTACCAAAATGTTGTTAGAAAGTTGCACACCAAGTGTTCGATAAAATGCCACAATAAATCTTTCATAGGCCTACCAAGTCAATGTCATCGTTGCCAGTGACATTGGCTAGCCAATTGCACAAACACAACTGACATTGGTTGATCACTTTTGTGTCCAACCCTTACTTGAATGCCATGCCAATTGTTATACCAAATATTGCTTCTATTGCTTATATATGTTTAATTTATGACACCGATTGAGTAATATGTAACCTATATGTTCCTTAATGAGTACATTGTTCTTTATCTATTCCTATTGATTAATTGCCTTGGTCAATGTTCCTTTTAACTTATCATATGTTGATTTGATAGAGCTACCTTACCGATGAGGTAGTGAGTGAGTACCTTCGTGTCACGTCCCGATTTCAAAATATGACGGTCCTAGGATGCAGGAGATTCCAGAAGTGACTAGCACCCGTAGAACCCAATATCACATTCTATAATCATTTACTATCATATTACTATCCAAATAATTAATTATCATCCATTCTATTATTTGTCACTCTATACTCTGTCATTCTGTAAACTGTTGTGTTATTGTCTGTAATCATCATCATCACATACCATATTAATATTTAAACTTCATATTATGCCAAATTTACATATTTACAGTCTAACTATGCCATATACATATCCTATGGAGCAGCTAATATTAATACATCAAATACAGTGCTAAAATATTTACACTGTCAGAACAATCTACAAGAATCCATAGAGAAACAACAGTCGGGATTTTGCCTCCTATTTTACACCTGTAAAATGGGAAACAACTAATGGAATGAGTATAGGTACTCAGTGAATCTAATATGCATCACATAATGGAAAAGAATAGGTAATCAATAATCAGTAGGTAAATAAACAATAAAATCAAGGTTTGCACACCGGATTACAGAAAGAGATAAAATGACAGAAACAATGGTTCGAAGTCACTGAATAAGTCAACAAGTCTCATATCATATAGATAAAACAAATAGTAGGCCATGAACACGTATATCATATATCAATCTCATATCAATATACACAAGACTAATCAAGTCTTATGGCTAGGACCATTACCCCTTCCTAGCTAGGGTACCATATAAATCAATGTGCACATTGCCGACAATATTTACCCGTTATCCTGTCGGTGAGGAAGCTCTGTCAAATCAATATAGAAAACAATATTGGCATGGAAACAAATCAATGGATATTAATAGATAGCAATTATCTCATCAATAAGCAATAGCTCCCGAATCAATCAAACGATACTGTAATGGAACACTATATAAGATGGAAGGTACATAAACAATAGCAATAGGTATAACAATTAACATTGGGTTAGAACACAAGTTGGTCATCCAAGGTCAAATGGTTAGCACAATTGGCTAATCAATATCGCTGGCGACAATGGCATTCAAGTGGTAGGCTTATGGATGAAATAAATGGTAGGCCTATGGCAAATGAACTAGGCATTTCAACAAACACTTGGCGTGCAACATTCAATGGATAATTTGGTTAGATTATGGTGCAACATTGACATTGCCCATATTATCAAAAACATGCTCACAATCAAGACTACACAATAGGAATTAAATATCCAACAACAAACATTATTCAAAGGATCAAATTGGCTTAGGAAACATGAAAAAAAAAACAAGCAAATTTCCATTGGGTGAATAGTACCTAATGGTTCGGGCAAAATGGGTTATTCAAGTGAGATTTCCAATTCACATTTCAATGCATTTGACATGTCATATGATGCATATTAAACTAGCCTCACACTTCCAATTGGCTAGCAAAATTGATTTTCAACCAAAATCATCAAAGGAGGCAAAAATGGCAATCTTTCAAATCTTGATGTTCTAAAGCAAATCAATCACAAAATTAACTTTCATTAGCCTCCAATTAACATAATCTAAAATAATTAAACATCAAACAACATCAATTTAAGATTTCAAACCAAACAACTTCAATTTAGGGTTTCAAATTTGGGGATTTTCTACCAAATGCATCAATTGATGCAATTAAGCACTAAACCCATCTAAATTAATGTCTAACACACCTAAATCATCTATTTAATCAAAGAAAACAACTTGTTACCTAGTGATGATGAAGTATCTGAAACCCCTCTTCAATATATTCTCGAATTTTTTTGAGTTTCCAATTGAAATTTGTTGGGAAATGGAAGAATTAAAATTGTTTTAAGGTTTTCTTATGGTTTTCCTTAAGAATAAACTTGAAAATTGGTGGGAGGAATGAAGAAATGGTTTGTCCAAGCAAGAGGAGAAGAGAAGAATGAGCAAAAATTTCCTAAGGCGTGCTTATATAGTAAGAAAAATTGGCAAATTATATTTTGGTCCTCAAACTATCAAATAATTGGACTTTGACCCCACTTTCTTCTGTAATTAATTTTGTCTATTCTATTGAGAATTAAGTTTCAAATTGGAAACTAAAATGACTTATTTTTATCTGTAGTTTATCATAAAATTAGTTTCAGAGCCATTTGAAACATAGACAGTGGGTTTGGCGGCAAAATTGGCAATCTTCCAAATCTTGATGTTCTAAACCAAATCAATCACAAAATTAATTTCTATTAGCCTCAAATTAACATAATCTAAGCTAATTAAACATCAAAAAATATCAATTTAAGATTACAAATTAAACAAATTCAATTTAGGGTTTCAAATTTAGGGATTTTCTATCAAATGTATCAATTGATGCAATTAAGCAATAAACCCATCGAAATTAATGTCTAACATACCTAAATCATCTATTTAATCAAAGAAAACAACTTGTTACCTTGTGATAATGAAGTAATTGAAACCCCTCTTCAATATATTCTTGAATTTCTTTGAGTTTTCAATTGAAATTATGTTGGGAAATGGAAGAACTATGGTTGTTTTAAGGTTTTCTTATGGTTTTCCTTAAGAATAAACTTGAAAATTGGTGGGAGGAGTGAAGAAATGGTTCATCCAAGCAAGAGGAGAAGAGAAGAATGAGCAAAAATTTCCTAAGGCATGCTTATATAGTAAGAAAAATTGGCAAATTATATTTTGGTCCTCAAACTACCAAATAATTAGACTTTGACCCCACTTTCTTCTGTAATTAATTCTGTCTATTCTGTTCATAATCAAGTTTTAAAGTGGAAACTGAAATGACTTATTTTTACTTATAGTTTATCATAAAATTGGTTTTAGAGCCATTCTAAAACATAGACAATGGGTTTGGAGGCAAAATTGGCAATCTTTCAAATCTTGATGTTCTAAAGCAAATCAATCACAAAATTAATTTCCATTAGCCTCAAATTAACATAATCTAAGCTAATTAAACATCAAACAACTTCAATTTAAGATTTCAAATCAAACAACTTCAATTTAGGGTTTCAAATTTGGGGATTTTCTACCAAATGCATCAATTGATGCAATTAAGCACTAAACCCATCTAAATTAATGTCTAATATACCTAAATAATCTATTTAATCAAATAAAACAACTTGTTACCTTGTGATGATGAAGTAATTGAAACCCTTCTTCAATATATTCTTGAATTTCTTTGAGTTTCCAATTGAAATTTTGTTGGGAAATGGAAGAACTATGGTTGTTTTAAGATTTTCTTATGGTTTTCCTTCAAAATAAACTTGAAAATTGGTGAGAGGAGTGAAGAAATGGTTCATCCAAGCAAGAGGAGAAGAGAAAAATGATCAAAAATTTTCCTAAGGCATACTTATATAGTAAGAAAAATGGACAAATTACATTTTGGTCCTCAAACTATCAAATAATTGGACTTTGACCCCACTTTCTTCTGTAATTAATTTTGTCTATTTTATTGAGAATCAAGTTTCAAAGTGGAACTGAAATGACTTATTTTCATCTGTAGTTTATCATAAAATTGGTTTCAGAGCCATTCTCGAACATAGACAGTGAGTTTCCCAAAATGCTCCCTGAAGTTTCACTTATTTACGATTTTGCCATTATGTTGATTTTCCAACATATTTAGTACTTTTCCATACTTTCTTCATATAATTAACTATTATTATTCTTAATATCCCATTAGCCATAATACTGAGAAAAATTAACTTAAATTGATTACTATATGAATTCCCCGAAATTCTTAGTTATGTCAGTGTTTCCTGGTCTGATAACTAGTTATATTACTGTGTACTTATATCAATATTTTAGGGTATTACACGTCGGTATTGTGCGTAATGAATACTATGGACCCTAGCTGGGAAGGGTTAATGTCCTAACCATAAGGCCTGACCTGCCTTATGTAATTTACATATGAATTATATCATGTTATATGTGTTAAAGCCCATTATCTGTCATCTCTATATGACTTACTATACTTATGATCTGCTTATTTGGTATTGACTATTATTGTTACCCAATTCTTTCCCATATATCAATTGGTGTGCAAGCTTGTTACCTAATATTTGTTTATCTTATTTTCTTATTGATTATCCAACCCAAATGTAATGTGAAGTATATTGAGCTCACTGAGTATTTTTCACTCTGTAGTGGTTTAACATTTTTCAGGTTAGAAGTAGGAAGCAGGTTCCAAATCTTCTCCTTCAATGGAACCAGCAGATTAATTTTGTAGTGTAAATATTTGTACTTTGTATCTATGTAATATTTTAGTAGCTCCGTGGGTTTATACTAGATTTAGTAGTGTGTATAAAACTTATTGTATGGCACACACACAAACACACACACACACACACACACACACACACACACACACACACACACACACATATATATATATATATATATATATATATATATATATATATGTAGTTAAGGTATGTTTGTTACATGTTGAATTACATAATGCAGTACATATAGGAATTAATTAAGTAACAGTAAAAGATAATTGGATATGTTAAGGGTTCTACAGGTGTCGGTAGCCATTGGTTGTTATTGCATCCTAGAATCATCATGTTCCAAATCTGAGACGTGACAATCATAGTGGGAGACATGTCAATAGTCAACTTATCCACAGTTACCCTAAGTGACCATTTTCGACATTCCACTACCTCAAAGTAATGGGAGTAATGTTAAGAATCAATCAAATAGTATTGACCAAGATGCACCACAAAGAGTCTCAAACATTCACTACCTCACAGTAATTGAGGAGATATTGAGACTCAAGTTTATGACCATGATGTAGTTGCACTAGTGATATTTGTTGGTTTCACAATCACAACAAAACTAAGGTGTGACTGCACCAATAGCACTTCGTCATACTAAGAGAGTAATACAACCACTTGTTCGATATACACTCTTAGGAGATTCGTATGATAGAATCCCTAAAGAGTTGAATATCAAACTAGTTAGTTACAATGAAACACTATAGGATAAAGATGTAGATAAATGGCTTATTGCTATAAAAATAAAAAATGGAGTCTATGTACTCTAATCGAGTCTGGGATATTGTAGAACCACCAAAAGGAGTTAAACCCATCGAATGCAAATGGATTTAGAAGAAAAAGATAGGAGCAGATGGAAAAGTGCAAACTTTTAAAGCTAGGCTTGTAGCAAAAGGGTTCACTTATAAAGAAGGGATCGATTATGAAGAAACCTTTTTTCCAGTAGCTATGCTTAAATTTATTAGAATTCTCTTATCCATTGCATCTTATTTTGATTTTGAAATTTGTCAAAAGGATATCAAGACAGCTTTCCTTAATGAAAGTCTTAATGAATGCATCTATATGATGCTACCAGAGGGTTTCACACTAAAAGGCCAAGAGCAAATGTTGTGCAAGCTTAATAGATTCATTTATGGACTTCAACAAGCATCTAGGTCATGGAATACTTGTTTTGACAAGGTTATCAAAACCTATGATCTTATGTGTATAAGAAATAGAATGGGTATAAGGTGGTGTTTTTGGTATTTTATGTAGCTGACATTTTTCTAATAGGAAACAATGTGGGCATGTTATCATTGTTAGAGGATTAGCTATTCAAGCATTTTGATATGAAAGATATGGGCAAAGCTGCTCATATCTTAAGGATCAAGCTTATGCGAGATTGAAAAAAGATGATGTTAAGCTTATCCTATACTCTTTATATTAATACCATTCTTACTTGTTTCAGCATGTAGGATTCCAAGTAGGTTTTATCTCTTTCAAGCATTGTATCACTCTATCCAAGGATCAATGTCTTATGACACCTGATGAGATAGAGAAAATGAAGACAATTCCTTATGCTTCTGTAGTAGGTAGTCTTATGTATGCAATGTTGTGTACTACACCTGATATCTATTTTGTTGTAGGCATGGCTAGCAGATTTTAGTCTAACCTAGGGCAAAAAAATTGGATTGTAGTTAAGCATATAATCAAGTACCTGAACTGGACTGGAGATTATATGTTAGTTTATCAGTCAAACGATTTTATACCCATTGAGTATACAGATTCATATTTTCAGCCAGATAAAGATGCTACAAAATCTACCTCAGGAAATATGTTTTCCCTAGGAAGTAAAGCCATAAGTTGGAGGAGTATCAAGCAAACTTATGTTGCTGATTCCACCATGGAAGACGAATATGTGGCGACCTTTGAGGCAGCTAAGGAAGCAGTTTGGCTCATAAATGTTCTGATGGATTTGGGTATAGTCCCTTCAGTACAATTTCCTATTAAACTCTATTAATGATAATTATGGGGCTATTGTTATTTCGATGGAACCACTGAGCCATAAAAGGGCAAAACATATTGAGTGCAAGTATCATTTCATCTGAGAGACAGTACAAAGAGGTGATATGGTGGTTACAAAGATTGCATCGGAAATAACTTGGCAGTTCTTTTTAAGAAGAGCTTTCCAGCAAAGACTTTTAATAGTCATGTAGAAGGATTGGTGTGAGGCCTCGCTCGAGTATCGAGATGTTCAAATCAAAATGGGAAAAATTCCCACGGGCTAAAGGCAGCTTCGGCCAAATTATTTCTTTGATTTTCTAAAATCGATAGAGTCGCCACCTTTATTTTTAAGGGGAAAAAATCCATTTTGACTCCAATTTATAGTACGAGGATAAAATCACTAGACCTTGAACCGAGACTGAGTTCAGGGACTAGGTTTTCGGTTTATAATAACTTAAACTTTAGCTTATAATTTAACAATTGATTTATAAAAGTTAGATTTCATGAACAATTTATAAAATGGCAATAATACAATGCATGAATATAATAAAACATGTAATATAACATATATAAAGTGAAGAAATAGATAGTAAAAGAGTTTCATTACATCAACAAACCACTAATAAAGGATGTTAACTCTAGCTCTCAATGAAAATTCTAGGTTAACCACATATTCCCCAAAACATGTTAGTTTAAGAAAAAGAAGAGTTTTTGGTGTTTTTAGATTTGAAGTTATGAAACAGCTTGCCTGCATATCCCATCGAATGGAAATCAAAACCCACGCAGTTCTCCCTTTTCAATTTTAAGAAAAGATTGATTTTGTGGTTACTTTAATTTTGAGGTACAAACATGATACCTTGGTTTGGGTACGACTTCTTATGATTCGCCCAGATCGAAGTTCCACTTTAGTTGAATAAGATTAGCACTATGGCGTGCTTTGAGTCGATTTTGGCAACATTATGGCGTGCTTTGGTTTGATTGCTTCTAGATTACCTCAAAAAGAGATAGCTCTAGGTCTTTTATTCCTCCCACTCAAAGAGAGTTGGAGAAATCTGCTCGAAATCAAAGAGAATTGAACCATTTTTAATATAGAATACTGAACATAGGAAAAAGGATAGCCAACTAAGAAAAATTCGACTTAGTTGTTCTAGTACTCAATGAGAGTCGGTCCTTGTATCCATCCGTGTAACTCAATGAGAGTCGGTGTTTATGTGTTTTGAAGTGAAATTTACCTTTGTATTTATAAGAAAAAGTCTAAGGAAAAATTACACTAGAAACCGATGTGAGATTCTGGACTAGATTTGGTGGCACCTACATTGAAGCTTAGTGGCAGAGGACAGGCATCTTAGCGGCAGGTTTGGCTTCAATGGCGGCAGCACTTATTCTTGGTGGCGGCATCACCAAGTGCTGCTTGTGGCACAAGCGATGCCTCCACTTAGGTATGGCACTACTATCAATACTAAGGGTGGTTGCCACCATGCTTATCCTGACGCTTATCCGATCTGATTTGCCCAATTTGAAGTGGTTTGAACTCTGGTTGACGTCGATCAGCTTGGCACAATCTGGTTTGTCTGTATTGAAGGTGGTTTTGATCTTCGGTTGATTGCCCCTCAGTCTGTCATGACTAAAGTCTACTTGGGTGCAAAATCATATGTTCACAAATGGGAATTAAAGTAGTAGTTGCATGATTATGAGTTTAAGTGGGAGATTGGCAAAGTTTATACTATGAACCATGCACTATGTAATAGTATTAACTTTGGAACAATTATTTATTCTATTTAATTGAGGTTTACATTGGATAAATCATTTGTTGGTGTTTTATTTATATATTTGTGTCTTTTATCTTATATAATAGATGATTTGGTGTATAGAGTTTAACTTATACACATAAAATTAAATCATCAGTTATTATAAGTTAATAAGTTGTATGCTCACAATCTAAGGTGGAGTTAGACACACCATTGATATGATTGTAGCACAAGATTAAAAATAATTTATCTTAATATGGGAATGGTATAATTCTGACTTCTTATGTTAGTACACTATGTATATATTGAATAGGACAAAGTAAAGATAAGTGTTTTTTTATACTAAATTTATAAAACAAATTCTCTAGTTCATTATGAGTACTTATCCTCATAATCCAAATTTAGTTGATATGAATATTGTTTATTATTTTGATTTATCAAAGAGTGAGGTTCATTATGGATCAATAAACCAAATATTGGATGATGGCAATGTATATCTTGTGAAATGTCAATTTATTGATGGAATCCATATCTCTGCTTAGATATTGATGATACCTCTTAAGAAAGCTCATAGTTTTCATTATGTAAACTCTGCAGGTAGATTTTATATTCGATATATAAAATAAGTTAAGTTAAAGTCCCAAGATATTAAATTGTCAATTAAATTAATTTTTTAGTAATTTAATTCAATGGACTGGTGTCTGTAATCTTAATATGGGGAGTTAAATAAGTATTTAATATTGTTTAGAGATTGACGACATCCCTTAAGAAAGCTTATGAGTTTTTATTGTGTAAATCCAGCAAATGGATTTTATATCCGACATATGAAATAAGTCAAGTGAAAGTTTCTTAAATAGTCAATTAAATTAAATTGTCAGTAATTTAATTAATTCAATGGACTAGTGTCTGTAATCTTAATTTGGGAAGTTAAATAAGTATTTAATGATTATGAAAATTCATATTTAAATAAGGAGCTTAATTATGAATTTTTAGTAGATTAATTCGTAATTTATTATGATAAGATGTATTCAAGTTTTGAAGTTATTCTTTTGATGATAGGAAGCCTTATTTAGATTGATCATGTAGTCCCTGTTGTGTTTTAGTTGAATAAGAACTCCTAAAAACTGTTGAAGTGAGGAGATAAATACAAATATTATCATTTTTTAGGTGATACGTTTTTATTTTTTAGCTTAACAATTTTTTGGCATAGCTTGCGCACACAAGCTAAAGTTCTAGAATTTATGAGCTCATACAACAAAAGATCAAAGGTTAGTACTACCTTAAAACTGTTGAAATCAAACCAGAGAGTATTTGATTTTATGTTTAATTAAAATCAGTTTATGGTAATATTTATATATTTTACAATATGATCATGTATGCTTCTGTGTTTTCTATTCCATCAACTCTACACTAATACATCCTTTTATCTTGCTTTTTTTATTTGGCGCCACTAGAAGTTAGCAACCGTCATGTTGATGTCCTTGGATAAATGAGGAGGGAATTTAAAACAGGACATCAAATACCCCGGAACAACACTGGCCATTGCTTTGATCAAGATTTCAAATGTGAATGTAATTTTTCGTTAGGCTAATTCCTTAAACGCATTTGGTCCCTTGTCTAAAAGTAATGTACTTCTCATTAATGAAGATTACATTCTCATTAGACTAATCCTTTAATGTGTTTGAAAATAAGTAAACTGACATCGTAAAACAAATTCTCTGAAATTATCAACTGTCTTTTACTTTTGTCACCCACTTCTTCACCATGAAGAATCTCATTAAAGTCATCAAAAACACAACCAATGAAGCTATGATCGTGCACTAAGAGACTCAAATAATTGCCAAAGCAACCAACGATCTTTTTTCACAGTTTGCTATAAAATCTCATACCTCTCCACGTTAAAATAAGTCAAATTTTTTATTTTCTCTTATCTAACTTGATTAATATAATCTTTTCCGTGTTGAATACTATTTAACCAATTAATGGACACTCGTTAACAATACCCCATATATATTATAAATGATTACATATATTTAATGGGTTTGTGGTTTGTTATTAAGAACTCTTTGTTAAACCCCTCTTTTAAAATAAAAATAAAAAATAAAAAATTCATGTGTCCCAATGGAGGATGTGCTAGTTTTTTATAACTAAATTTCAATTATCCTTAGGTTTGTCCCTTAAAACCTAATCAGACAATAATAATGGATTTTGTGTCCTGATTGTGGAAGACACTTGCAAAGTGAATGTAAATTATTGCCCATTTAAGTGTTTGGAGTTGGCCCACTATATGCTTTAATCCTATCAAATACGCATAAAAGTAATCGCTTTCCTTTTGTCATCTTTTTTTTTTTTTTTTTTTTTTTTTTTTAAATGCAAAACCTTGCGTACTTTTTTATTTATTTATTTTCTTACTAAAAGTTAAAATTTTTAATCCCACACCTTAAATAATCTAAATAAAAAAATGTAATTATAATGAGAATTTCAACATGAAATCTCTTATTTCTCATATTTTTAAAAAATATATAAAAATTAATTTAATTAAAAAATTATCAAATTTAATAATTTCTTATATTTAAATATACATATTTCATTATTAAACTATAATTATTCAAAGAAAAAACATAATTATAAAGATTTAGCATCAAATTATAGTATATACCTATTTAAAAGATTTAGCATCAAATTAATTTTATGGGCATATATCCTAGGCGATGATATCCACCATAAGAAAGAAATATACAAGCACAAAGTTTGTTCTTTGGTTAATCACTTATCCTAACTTGATGCCAAAGCATAGAATAATAGAATACCCATCAGGCCATCACCCTTCTATTCTTGGTTGCTATTCCTTTTCAGTTTTCACACAATTTATTGTGATTTGTCAAATTAAGTGTCGTTATTTTTCTCCCAATAATAATTTCAATAATTAGCACTAAGAGTCACCTCAATTATTCTTCTCTTTTGACTGGTGATAAAGACCACAAATTTTAGAATAGATATTAAAATTTTTAATTCCTTTCCAAATTACAAACAAATCACTATTTCAAAATATTTCGAAATATTATTAATAAACTAATTGTAAGCTTGCAAAAAATTAATTTTCGAGTTCTTAAACATACAGCAAAAAATTTTCTAAATATCTTTTGAGCTTAATTTATATATGCATGCATAGTTTATATAAGCAATTAAAAATTTTTATTTTATAGGTTAGAATTTAAAAATATAATTTTGAAAGCTAAAATTTAGTTTATAAAAAATTATTTCTATAGTTTATAAAAAATTATTTCTATATTCTTCTGAAGAAAGAGAAGCGTGAATTGATCCCTAAACACCTGCTTTACAATACAAACACAAACACTCCAACGTTAATCTAACAATAAAACATCAAACCTCTTATTGATTAGATAGACATAACTAAATTATCAAACAAACAGTAAGAAACGAAAAAATATAAATTGATGGGTTCAAATCAAACATGGCCTATCAGACAAAAGATGTTAATTCTAACGTCGCTAATATAAGACTACCCACCTTAATAGACTGACTTGACAAAAGAAATTGGAAGCATTATAATTCATATTATATTTAGGCCATCACAGTTTTTGATATACTTCTCATCAAATCAAAATAACTAATAATGAAAATTCACGCTAATGCCAGACACAAGAATCCAAATGGTATTTGACAGACTTAAATGCTCATCGAATTAATCTTTGGCTTCCTTTTTCATTTCTCCAAGCCATACCCACAAACGGGTTTTTTTATGTACATAAATTACAATTTTGTATGCTACAAATCCGCAAGTAATTTGCTCTAAAAATTTCCAAAAGGGATAAAAACCAAGTCACTCAAACCTAATCCAGGTGATGTTAGAATAAATTTTATAATACATTTACAAAATTAGGTTACCAAGACAAAAAGGGTTTATCAGCACACCAAGCAATATTTATCCATTGTTAGTCAGCTGCCCGCCAGCTTCGATAAGCCAAAAGCCACAAGCTTTCCAATGGAAATGTGTGCACTAAACAAAAATGCGGATGACTTTCAAAGTTTTTAGTGTTAGGCTAACTAAACAAGCCATTTAGCAGAAAAGGAGTCCAAATACAATCCCACCGCCAAGCTCAGATGAAATCGACCCTACCATCAGGTCCAAATGGCAGACAAACAATTCAATAATTCAGATCAGCCAACATGTTATAATGGCAAAGTTCCCCACCATTTTTTTTTCCCCAAAATAACTCGACCCACCCGCTCTGGATTCCCTCCCATTTTAGTGAGCCAAAGAAAGAAGTTCTATAAAGGTCCCACGACCACCTCCATTATAAAGAGATAATATCTCAAACTGGTCTCTCCTAACACATGACTTAAATTTCTCTAAGTAAAAAAATCAATAAATTGTAAGATTAAGCTGAGTATCCAGATAAGCTAACCTCAGCCACTTGGTTATCCCAAGTTGGATTATATTGCAACCACAGAACTGCTGCCATGCATAATGGCGTACTTGTTTTCCTGTAAGTCCCTGATATCTGAGAAGGGCCCAACCCATAGTCACAAACATTCATCTACACTGCATACATCATTTAAATCTGGACTTGCTACAACTGTTCATGCTGCCATATTCAACAGTACTTGATCACCCAAGCAACACCAGATTTGGAGCACACCAATATAAGGGGTACTATACGTCTCAACCATCTCAACCAAAGGAATGAATTTTGATTCTCTGAAGTACAGCCAAATTGCACATCTCGTGTAGTGGTATCATAGTACCCTCCCACGGAACCGACCGCATTTCGATTCTCCAGATGCGCAAATATAATTTTTTACAATTATCAAAAGACGTCGCCCAAAATCGTTTAGAGAGAGAAAACAAAGAATCCATATAGCCCATCCCAATTATTTTTGGCATTAAAGCTAAGTTGAGTTTACCTGAAGTACAGCCAAATCATACACTCTCAGACAGTTACGGGTAACCCATAATTGTGGAATGATCGAATTCGTCCATCCCATCCTGCCGTCACAATGACTAGACCCCATGCATGAGAAGCGGCTGTGCTCTGACATGAAGCTTTCAGAAACTTGTACTCGGATTTATGCATTGCTGATGATGTTGACGATGGGCTTGATGGAGGAAGCTTTTCCTCTGGCCAAGTTGCAGAACCCTTGGGAAAAGATTCTAGGAAGTATTCTTGGCTCAAAGAAAATCCAGCCGGTGAAGAAAATGGCATAACTTCTGGTGAATTGTCATTTGAGACATGAAATACTCCTCTATTTTCCAAGCTCTCATGTTTCAGGCCACACCAAGGAATGGCGACAGATGCATTTGTCAAGAAACGCTCGCAAGACCTTATCGTTTTTGCTTGCAAAGGAACATGCTTCTCCTGATCAATGCAGTTCCACAAATATACATTGGAATCCTCACAAGCTGAGATAATATGCTTTCCATCTGAAGTAAAACATGCAGACATCTGGCTTGCTGCATTTTTTAAGCCTAAAGACAGAATAGAGAAAATTTAGAATCCAACAGAGTTTAAAGAAAAAAAGTATTAAGCAAACTGAAATTCATAATCATTGCAAACTGAATTTTAGATATGCATATTATCAGAAGTAATCAATTTCATTATTAACGAGTCAGAGTTGTCTGAAATAAAAGTACTAGAAATCAAGAACTTAAGAATAAGAAATTCACGCATACCTCTGTATTTATATATCACGCTAAGTCCTTGAAGAATTCTAACTTGTGAATCAGCACAAGTCACCATTACTTTTGTCGAGTCTTGTGGGAAAAACTGGGATTAAAGACATTTAATTAGATAAAACTGAAAACAGAATGTAGAAAGAGAAAGCAGATAAAGTAACATTGGGAACAGGGACAGGAAATAATTACCTGGAAGCCAGTTATCCTTTTGCAAGGTGACTTCTTTTTACTGTGCAAACATATCTGAGCTTCCAGTTGCAGGTGACAGTCTGAACCAAGCAAAACAAAATTTTGCTACTTAATGTGTATATTCTTCTTTAAATTCATTCATCTAACTTCATGCCAATAGTATATGAAATCCACAGCCTGCCTACCAGAAAAACTTCTTCGTTTTCTTATTTAGTATGGAATTTTATCCATTAGTATTTTCTTTAAAAAACAAACACGCCATTCATCACTTGCATAAAGCTAAATCTCCATAAAACAGGTAAACTATGCATAAAACCTATAAAACTCACAATGGCAAGAATTCTTCACAAAAGTAATGAAAACTACTTGGATTAAGCAATTAAGAATCAAGAAAAGCATTACACCTAAAACTAATAAAATCACAAAATGTAGAATTTAATAACCGCCCATGTAAGATGTACTTTAGCAAGGATATCATCTACAGTAAAAAGACTATCTCTGTAATTTTGATAAAAACAAAACAATATTTTAACCTGGCAGTAGCTAATTATTTGAATAAGTATACCTGACATATTATAAAAGCGACAATTGCCTCCCATGGAGCCAACAATTCCTCCCTGCAGGAGCCAATGATATTTCTATTAGTCCACTGACCAGATACAACCTTAAGAACAAAAGATGAAAGAATAAGAAATCAACAAACCTGCCCATCTGGATGATAACACACTGCAGTAACAATTTCTTTTATATCAGTCCAATCCACAACTTGGCAACTAGGAATTGCCCAAATGCGAACTTTTCCATCTATAGAACCACTCATGAAATAATTGTTTTCCACAGGGTTAAACTGAACACAGGTTACTGCATCACATAATTAGAGAGAAAAAGATAAAAAAAAGTTAGGAAAAGGTTTATCTATAAGAAATAGATGAGGCCAAAAAAACCCCAATATACCAACAACCTTGGCTAATAAATGATTCAACAAATTACATATTAAGAAGAAATGCAAAAGCAGCCAAAAACCAACCGTAATTACTATGCGAAAAGACTCTAAGGCAATGGTCACTTCCTACTCGCCATAGACGAACTGTTTTGTCCTCTGAAGCTGACAGCAGATGCTGCACCAACAAGAGTTAGAAATTTAATGTTGATTTGATGTTACATTTATTTTTAAGTCATTGAGAGAACACATTCTTGTACAAAGCAACTTACATTATCCTTTGACCAGGAGAGATCCAAGATCTCTCCACTGTGCCCATGGAACTCATGCAATGGTCTCTCTGATATCCGAAAAACTTTTGGGGGGAAAATGACACAAGCAGAATCTGATGTTTTCCTCAGGCTCCTCAATTTGGCTGTTTTCTCTTTATCAACAAAAAGGGGTTTCAACTCAGACAAATGATTGACGGTGAAGTATATGCAGGCTGGATCTATTTCTGGAATGTCAAGTTCATTTGATCTCTGATCTTCAAGGACCTGCCACAACCGCACAATCCTATCTTCTCCAGCACTTGCAAGGTACTGCCCATCAGGACTGAATTTCATTGTCAGAATTGAACCCTCATGAGCCTGGATATCTTGCCCCTTGCAAAGAGCAGAAAGTTCCTTTGTCTGCTTCCCACATTGGCGAACCTTAACTCTCTGTACCCGGTACTGCAGAAGTGCATCATCATCATCATGCCTCAATTTTTCATCTTCCTGCTGCTTATCCACAACACAAGCCATGGAACGTAATCTTCTCAACCACCCTTTCTTCACAGTTTTTGGGGTACCTAACAAACCATTTTGTTCCCCAATTTCCTTCTGTATAAGTTGTTGAAATGAGGGAGATGAGCCATAAGTGGTCTCAGATTCCTCAGCTGTTACAGATTGTTCCAAGCTTACTTCATCTTTACATGCCATTCCCCTACCATAAGTCCCCTCCCTACATATGAAATTCACCTTTGAACCCAACTCCTCTAGCCAATTGGGACTATCATTAGACCAACAAGACACTGTAGACCGAGTTGAACAAAACTCATCCTCAAAAACTGACTTTCTCAACACAGCCCCACCACTCTCTCTAATTCTATCAATCTCTCTTTCCATACTACATTCTGCAAATGACTCATTTGCACTTTGATCTAGACCCACTCCCATCCAATTTAAGAACTTACTCCGCCGTTCCTCAACACTTCTAGGGCTCCTCATCCACATCTCATAATGAGGACTATTTGGAATTGAATTATCAGTAGTAGAGGTGGAATCAAATGTCTCAACAATATCAGACTTTGCATCAGAAATTGATGCAATGTCCTCGTAAGCATCAAAAAACCGATATTCCTCTTCACTCAAGCTACCCATTATTCTTTGAGTTTAACCCATGAAATCCCACCACAAGGAACTAACTTTTTAAAAGCCCAAGGCAATGTGCTAAAATCTAAATTCCTTCAACACAAGCAATCCCAAAGAACTAAAAAAGAATTGAAAAAACAAACACAGAACACAAAATCCAAGATTAGTATATAAAAACAAATACTTAATATTTAAATCAAACAGCAATGATAACAATAACAATAAAACAAAAACCAAGAGATCCATCATGGATCCCAATCCACACCCATTTTACCTGGTCCTCCAGTTAACACAAGTTCCACAATTTAACAATAAAAAAAATCCAAAACCCGAACTGGATTTTTCAAAAAAGAAAAGAAGAAAAACGAAATAAACCCAAAAATTTTGAAGCAAATAAAGGGTTGTAAAATGAAACAAGGATCCGTTAACCAGAAATTGAAGATCAATTGATTGCATTTGAAGAAGTGAATCAGAATTATAAATTATAAATAAAAATACCTTTTTTTTCTTTCAGAAATGAGAATATAAATATACTTTATTTTTATAAAAAAAATAAAATAAAACAATTGCTTACTTGGGCTTGTTTCTAGGAGATTTCTTTGAGACTGAAGATGGCATAGATCGAAGAAGCATCCATAAAAATTTATGGCTTTTTGGACTTTCTCTCTCTCTCTAACACACACAGAAGAGAAAGCAAAGGGAACGCTAGAACAAAACACAGATACAATAATAATAATATTATAAATATTATTATTATTATGAAAAATAAAGAAACCGTAGATAATAAATAAATAAATAAAATGAGAAAAGGGAAAAACAGGAAGAAGAATATTTTCCTTGAAATTCGTGAACGGATGGCCCGAGAAACGAGATTTCGAGAGTAGGGTGTGTTATGTGTATGCGTTCTCTGTCTTCTCTCTGTAATAGAACTTTTTGCTTTTGCTCTAAACAAAACCAAAAATGGAACTTTCTCTCCTATACGGTTCTTACAGTTAAAACTAGACAAAACAATAAAAGTTACTAAATTTTTTATTGATTTACCCTTTTTGTTTATTTTTGGTTTTTTGGTTACATTGATTTACCTAATTTTACTTAGGCTTAGCTATCGACTTAGGCCTCCTATGAGAGATTTTTACATGAAAAAAGAAAAAATAATTCCTAATTTTTGAGATAAAAAAAATAAATAATTAATAAAAATATTTTTCTAATTATAAATTTAAAAAATAAGAAATGATATTAAATATTAATAATAAAATAATATTATTAAAAAATTATTTTTAACACTTCAATATTTTACTAAATTTGATCTTTTTTACAAGTTCAAAATCAAATTTTAAAATATTTCACTCCCAATAAACCTTACTAAGTATTTTATAAATAAGCTCACACAGAATCCAAAAAAAATTTATAAGAGATGAGAAATAAATTACTTAATAATTTTTACCCAACTCTCAAAACTTAATAACATTTCAACAAATTTAAGGTTTAGTAATTAATTTTCTTTATAATAAGAAATTTAAATTTAAGAATAAGAATACTTAATGCTTTAAAGGTATGAATTAATGCACTATAAATGGTTGTTGTAATACTATTAACTTCATATCAATACGTATTTATAGTTTTCAGCTTAAAAGAGTCGTTTGAGTGCATTAAATGTGCATTTAATACAAATCAGAATTCTTCCAACGACTATATTTTTATCAGAATATAAACTTTAGCGACAGCTACATAATGAGTAGGATGCGCTACTAAGAAAGTAGCGGGTGCTACTTATCTTGTAGCAAACTCGACTCTTTCTGGAATGAAAAACTTCACAGCCGTGACTTTTCATGTAGCGGCAGTGAATTCTTATAAGTATTGGGCGCTACTTCACATGTAGCGGGCGCGATGCTTCCTCTAATTTCTCCAAAACGCTTTTGTATCTCTAAGCTATCTTTATAGCTGGTGCTACTCTCTGTAGCGGGCGCTGCTCCCTATAGCGGGCGCTACTCCTTTGCTCTTTTGACCCTTAAGCTTTTGGACCTATTGGACTTGAAGTTTTTGCTTGTGACATATTTGTAGCGACTGCTACTCAACTTCCATATATATAGCAGTGGGTATTTATTTAGGTAGCGGGTGCTACATAATTAAGTAGTGAGGGCTAGGTAACTTGTAGCAGGTGCTACTGAAATCTTTCATCTACTGTGTCTTCTAGACCACTTTGTAGCGGCTGCTACTACTATTAGCATGTGCTACTTACTAAGTAGCAAGGGCTACTTATTTTGTAGCGAGGGCTACATAACTTCTTCTCAGATCTTTGCCTTCATTGAACTTAAGTAGCAGGTGCTACTTAAAAGTATAGCGGGCACTACATACTAGTAAACAATAATTTGAAAAAGTTAACCTTGCATATAATCAAACAAACAAGATTACTAGTTTAATTAGTTGTTTATACCTATCAAAATGAGTATGTTAGAACACTAAAGGTCTAATAATCTCCCCATTTTTTATGGTGACAAACAACTTTCAAGTGCAAAAGATAAAAATGTGAACCAAGGAGATTTTTTGAAAAAATGATACATAACTCCCCTTGAGTGTGTGCCAACAAGTTTTAAAATTTAGTTTTAATATTTTTGCACTTTTACTCCCACTTTGTTTCAAATCAATCAAAAAATAGGTATTTAAAGGGAGGTTTTTGTCGTCAAACTTTCTATAAAAATGCATGAAATTGCTGTCAACAAGCAAATATGGTATGTTTAGCTTGAAATATGCATAATACAATAACTGTCATCAAAATGCAGCAACATGCATCAACATTATCATAAACCAATCGTAAAACAGCAAGAAAATAGTCAATTAGCATTATGCAACAATTATAGTCCAAACAACAAGAATTTATTAATAACATTTAATATTTTACTGTCAATCAAGATTTGCAAATACATTTCAGTTTAAATACTCATTAAAAGGAACAAGAGTTCTAGAATTAACTCAAAATCATCAATTGTCACGACTCGACCCAATTGGACACGTGACCGGCACTAGGGAACAGGAAAGCATAAGACTTCCGGAACCCGTAGTAAGCCTGACTTACCACTGAATAATAAAACTTATAATATGACAGTTATAACTGTCACAAATAAGGACTATAAGCCCACATATCCAACATAATCTCCATAATTTAACATCATTTACTAGCCACTCAGGACTGACATCATGCATTTTACATCAATTTAAGTTTCTGCTTAACAGAACAACCAATAAAAATATGACCATAAATCTGATATTGAAAATAACAATCCGAAACTCTAAAGATTTTAATACAATGAACATAAAATAATGACATAATAAATTAAATAATTTTACTACCTGAGAATTAGGAGGCAGGAATACTCAATTTAAAAATTTAATCTCTTCAAGCTCGACTTGGAACCTGGGGAAATATTTGAACAGGTATGAGCATTCGACTCAATGAGCTGATATAAATTAATTTAATATGTAGGTCATTTATTAAATCTACATAAAATGTCACATCACATATAATCACCCATAAACATACGTAACTGTAATACCTTAGAAATGCATAACAGGTTTTAGTAAATAAAATTCTCAATATATAGATTAAAATCATCAAAATGACTAAGAATAATTTTAGAAAATCAGTTAGAGCGAAAACGAGAAAATTTTTCAAAAATTATCGGTACCGATATTGTTGCTATAAAAATAGCGAAACGGTCGATGGGTGAATTTTTAAATTTGGATTGAGGGTTAATGACAAGGTATATTCATCTGTGAATACAGAAAAAAGAAAAATGAGAAAATATTAAAGAACACTGACAAAATGAGCAAAAGAGTACTTTCGATGAATAGTGAAATTTGTTAGTTCGAGTTTCAGAATGATTTTGAAACTATTATTATTAATTATTATTAATTAAAATATGATGTTTAAACATTCACTTTGAGTTCTAATTCCCGATGGAATTGTCGAAATAATTTACCGAGCGAAAAAGGACCAAAAGTAAATTTCAAAAAATTGAAGGATCAAAGTGTAATTTGCCTATTTTATCTTACTATATAAAGGACACTTAGACAAATTTTTGACACAATTTTCTGATTTCCTTCCCTTTCTTGCCGTGAGGATTTTTCTTCCATTTTATTGATTTTCTATCAATAATTTGTGAAAGGAAATTGTTCTAAACACTAATCTAAATCCGTACAAATATTAAACAACCAAAATCAACCATAAAATGTGAAGAAAAATTGAAGAATAAAGGGGTGGAGAATTCAGCCAAACTAGAGTTTTTGGGGTAAGTGTTTATTTGTTTAGTTTTTTGGTTTAAATAGGTTAAATTGATGATAAAAGGAATGGGTAAATGATTTAATTGCATCAATTGATGCATTAAACAATTTTTTCCAATTTTCTAACCTAAAATTGAAGTTGTGTAATTTGATTTTGAGTATATAGATTAGGATACGTAAATTGGCTTTAGAATAAGTCAATTGGGTATTAATTGGTATTTAATTAACGTTCGTTTCGTTGTACAAAATTCGTTCGGGAAAAATCATCGAATTTGGCCTAATCGGAGAAATTGAGGAATTGGGTAGCAAATTCGTGGCATTTGGTGATTTGGAGTGATAGATGAGTCTATTATGCATCAATTCACTTGCCTAAATTGATAAAACGTCAATTGAAACTCATATGTGAAAATTGGTTGTTAGTCGAACCCTAATTGGGTAAATTGCCTTATTTTTGTTCATACCTTTGGCTTGTGTTTTCTTGGCTTATTTGGATGCTTTTGATGAAGATTATTGAGTTGTGGTTGTTTCCTATAAATTGCTTTCCATGTGCATATTTGTTGATATTTGAGGCAATGTCGAAATTGCACCAAAATCATGTCGAAATTTTCGTAGGCCAACTATTTGAATGCCACCGTTGTCAGCGACAATGGCATGCCAATTGTGTCAACTTTTTGACCGCAAATGACTGAAATATGTTTGTTCCTATTTTTGGTCGTTAGACCTTTGGTCGTCGTTTCTTTGATTATTATTGATGTCTTATTGATTTTAGGTTCATTAATTGATTCTAATGAGTCATTGCTACTTAACTGCTATTGATTGATTGATATCAGTTTGTTGAGATGGAGGATACCATTGTGGCAAAATGGTGTCCATTGATAAGTTTCCTTCTTATGTTGACCTTATTGTGATATAACAGAGTTGCCGATCCGACAGAGTAGTGGGAAAATACTGTCGATCTTGTGCACATTGTATTACTGATACCCTAACTAGGAAAAGGGTTATGGACCTAGCCATAAAATTTGATCCGTCTTATGTTATAGATATTGATATACAGGAGACTGTATGTGCGCATGTAGTTTGCATATAGTCCATATTGATGCTACTGAAGATTGTATTTATCACACCCCACACTATAGGGCTGTGACGGTCCTAGGGCATGGGAATAACTTACATACCAGTACCACGAAGAACCCAAGTTACATGCTTTCTTTTCATTTAATCATTTTATGACATATATTTTTTTTTTCAGAACACTTTGAATTTACAGAAAATCGGATAGAGTCTCCCATGTAATATTAATGTTGCCCAAATAGAAAACATAATAAAACACTTCAAATATTAATATCAAATCCCTTTTCAACCTCCAAACACAACTCAAAATGCATAATCTATATCAACTCATGTAACATGTTCATACATCACAATCATATAGCAATTCCCTGCAATATCATTTATACATATGCCACAATCGTGTAAGCTTACCATGTCAGCTGCACCCCTGTTACAATGTGAATATATAGACATATATTTATACCCATAGCAAAATGTTCAAACACATCACAAATATAATTATACATTTACACATCCACAAGTCATACTCAAAATATTTATATACACAGCTAATATCATGGAGTAATCTATACTACTCTAGGAAAGGACTATACATATGCTCCGCGGCTAGAAATATACAAGTAGCCGGGATATCCGTGCCTCACTCTCCTTTTCCTGAAATGGTTAAAAAAAGTGGGGTGAGTATAAAATACTCAGTGGATTTATAAACATGAGATGCATTACTAATTCACCATATATGCATATATCTTAGTATGTATGCTATTATTTGATATAATACCAATTTATCTGAATGTAACAATTATAATTATGATGGAAGTTATCAATGTGATGATAATTATGTGCATATGATGACATTTATATAGGATAAGATATGACAATATAATGAAAGGCCCAAATGCATAAGGTAAATAGGATTGGGTCAAGTAACTTAGTAGAACTGTATTTCATCCACATCTCCATTTCCATATAAATGTCATAAGGAGGATCAATCCTTATGGCTAGATCCATATCCCTATCTCTAGCTAGGGCAAGTAATACCAGTGTGCACACC
>CANXYC010029037.1:0-11626 GCA_948193065.1 Aleurites moluccanus
TTAAAGTCTTTATTATTGTTTCCAAATCATCAATTTCATTTATCTTAAGAAAATTTGAAATAATGAACGTGGTTACTATTCACATTACTACTCATCAAACTCATAAATTTCTCGCATCTTCCATATTACTCATAATTAATAGCCTTAAATCCTTATAATAATTATTCTAACTACCAAAAATCTTAATCTAAAAGGAAAAGAAGTTTGGAGAAAATTACCTTATTTCCCCAAAATAAGTCCTTGAAGAATCTTGACTTTGGAATGATGACTGAAACCTTCTTAAATGAGAGAATATAATGATTCAATGAATTAACTCTGAGTATTAATGCACTAAAAAACAAATGAAACTGATTGGAGAAGAAATGAAGAAGAAAGAAGAAAAGAAAGAAATTATCGTGAAAAGAAAAGGGCTATTGCCTCTCCATTAAATAGGCCACTACCTCACTAAATCCCACTTCGCTGAATTCCCACTTCGCCAAATGCCACCTTAGCAAAGGCCTATTCGCTGAGTTCACTTCGCCAAATCCACCTAGGCAAAGGCCACTTCGCCAAATCCTCTTCGCCAAGTCCTCTTCGCCAAATCCTTTTCGCCAAGTCCTCTTCGCCAAATCCTCTTCGCCAAATGCCACTTCGCCAAATTCTCTTCTCCAATGGCCACTTCACCAAATCCTCTTCGCCAAAGGCCACTTCGCTAAATCCTCTTCGCCAAATCCTCTTTGCCAAATCCTCTTCGCGGAATTCCACTTCTTAGAATTATATCTCGCCAATCTCGATTAGATTCTAACCACCTCAAAATCGAAGAGCCAACTCGCACTACCTGTTTTGCTGAGCTGGAAAAACCTCCTTGCCAACTCGCACTAGACCGACTCACATTCTAGCTATAATTTCCATTCTCTTTAACTCTACAACTTTCTATAAAACACATAAAGAAGAGTTCTCATGCTTACACTTGACTCGCTTATGTAATAGCATTATCAAAATAAATACTAGCATGCTCAGACTTACTGCAAGGATTAGAGAACCACTCATGCTCTGGTCGAGGAAACATATTTCCTCTCGAATAGAAAATTCACTACTGCCAAACAGATTTAAGATAAAATATGAATCTAAAATTTATATAAACAATTATATTCACGCTTATCCATATATTCTGTGAAATCACAACACTAACTCACAGAAATCTTACCCAAACATAAAATTTTTCTAAGATTTTAAAATATCAATCTAATCACAACAAATATTAATAAAAAAATATATAATAAAAAAAATTTCCACAGGTATTACATTCTTCTCCCCTTAAATAAATTCGTCCTCGAATATAAGAATTCACTTAATCTTAAAACAGGTGGGGATATCTAGCTCGCATAGCTAGCTCACTTTCTGTAATACCCTAGAAAGCCATAACATATATGCATGAATTTATTCTCAATATGTGGTCCATTACTCCTGAATTGATGGGAAATAATTTTAGAAACACAGTTAGAAAGCAAATTTGAAACTTTTCCGGAAACTGGCGGTGTCGGGACACTGCTGAGAAATTAACAGTCCGGTCAATAGAAGAATTTCTAAAGTTGGATTTGGGGTAAAATATAACATAATTTATGTGTAATTTTGGTAAAAATAAAGAAGTGAAAATCATTTAGGAATACTGAAAAGCGAACAATGGCATTTTGGTAAATAAAGGGTAATTCAAGGTGAATAGTAAAAATGGGTCAGTCAGAGTTACAAAATGACTCCAGAACTATTTTTATTAATAAGGATAAATTAAAATAAGCCTATTTCCTTTTCACACTGATATCAAAATCTTAACAGAACTTTCAGAATAAATTTCAGAAGATTTAAGGACCAAAATGCAAAGAATGAAACTTGAGGGATTAAGTTATAATTTTACACTCATTTTTTTCTTATATGGGCTGTAATTCACGGATGCATTTCATCTTCTTCATCATTTTCATTTCTTCTTTGCCGTTTCTTCTTTCTTCTTCTTCCATTACACCACTTTCTCATTTCTTAATCAAAATTAGTAAAATTTGATAGAAAATTGATCTACTCACTTAGCTAAACTCAATTCTAGCCTTAATTTGTTGATTTGAGCAAAGGATTGGGAGGCATATAGCAAGGAGGAATTCGTCAATGAGGGCAAATTATGGAAGTTGTTAGTTTGTTTGATTGGATTAATGTTTTAATTATTATTTAGGTTGAATTGAATGGGTAATTAGTTTAATTGCATTAGATTATACAAAATTGATAGGAATTACAATTTGAATGTTGAAATTAAAGTTGTAAAGGGTGATATGTTGAATTAGAGTTAGGAATGGCAAATTGATGTTAGAAATGTTCAATTAGATATGAATGAACAACTAATTGATGGTTAATTTGATGTGGAATTATAGATTGAAGAAGTTGAGTTTTCAAAGTAAGCTCAAATTGGGGATTTTGGTGAAATTAGTGGAATTAGCTATTGCATTGGCTTTTGGAAGGCTTAGGTGAGTTTACATGGCATCAAATTACTTGAATAATTAATTAAATTGTTGAATTGAATTCAATTGTGCAAAACCCTAGTTGGTCGAACCATTATGCCCTAAGTTTGCCTATGCTTTTGTTTGATTTCCCTTGGTTTTTCCTTGCCAATTTGACTCTAATTTAATGTTGTTTAATCTTGGTTTTCATACCCTTGTGTTATTGAATAATGTACCTTGTTATCGAATTGAATTGGCAGGCCAATTTTGCTCTGAACCCTAACTTATTGGCTTGCCATTGTATGTCACCTTGTGTTTCATAATTTGCCTAGTTTATTTGTAATTGGCTTGTTGGTTTGCATGCCATAGGCCTACCAATTGAATACCATTGTCATTAGCGATAATGGTATACCAATTGACCTATCGGTTTTGGGCACAGAACCTACTCTTGTTCCTTACCTTTATTGTTTATCCTAACAGGTATCCTTGCCTAATTGTTGCAATTCATTATGCCATTTATCTATATTTTATGTAATTTAATTGATATTGATCATATTGATTATGAGGGTACCATTGTTGCATAATAGTATCTATTGATATGTGACTTCTTACTATTTTCCTAATTATGGTTGACAGAGCTACCTCACCGACAGGATAGTGGGTACATACTGTCAGCAATGTGCACATTGACTTTGATGCACTAGCTGGGAAGGGTTTATGGTTCCAGCCATAAGACCTGATCAGTCTTATGATTATTTGATATGTGAGCGACTATGAGATTATACATAGTCCATGAGTACGTGGCCCTTTTATTTGTCTTACCATGATGTTTGCCCTAATTGTATATGACCATTGTTATTTCATACCCTTACTGACATTGATTCTGTAATTTCTATGATTTAACCTGAGCTATTGTTCTCTATCCTGTATAAACCATTATTGAGCTTATATTTCATCGCGATGCATGTAAATTCACTGAGTATCTTTCATACTCACATTTTTGTTTGTTTACCCCTTTTAGGGGAGGAGTAGGTTGCAGGATCCAGTCTTCTGTTCTCTGTGGATTTCCTACTTCAGATTTCTAATGTAGATATCTATTTTGGATTACTGTATTATATTATTTTGGTGTTCATGATCTAGCTGCTCTATGGGTATGTATTGGGTAGCTAGGAGATGAACATTATTTATATTTGATATTGATGGTCTATATTGGTTATATATATATGATGCATGATAAATATTGGTGACAGCCAATCGCATTATGATGACAGGATACGTGACAAGTTATTAGAATGAATAACAGGATAATATAATGTATGGTAATTATAATAAATGAATAATATATTGAAGTTGATAGATTGTGTGATGATACTGGGTTCTACGGGTGCCGGTCGCCATTGGCATTTCTCGTGCCCTAAGACCGTCGCGGTTCGGGAAACCGGGTCGTGACAATTTTCGTTAATTATCTTGGTGTTTCCAATCCTGTAACCAGTTATGTTATTATATTCTTATGGTAGTTTTCTACGGTATTACACGAAATCAATTATCCCTTTTAATATTTTCAAAAAATTATTTGTCACATCAACGTGAACAGTATCTATATTATTATAATCAAAATTATTATTGTTAGAGATAAAATTTATATTCACATTTTTTCTCTCTTTTTATGATACTCGATAAATATCAATAAAATATTTTATTATTCGATAAGTATGTGACCAATTTTTTTTTTATATTATATCGATAATATTTACTTTAAAAATTACATCCACTTTTTCTATTTTTATTTTTTGTATAATTTTATTTTACTTCTGGTGGTAATAAGTATTTTTATAATATTACTTTATTCTTATGAAAAGAATAATTATTATATATTTACCTTTAAATTATCACATTCACTTCAAGAAATGAGATAAAATCATTTTGTAAATTTTTCATTAACGACTTATTATTTTATTCAGTTAAATATTAATGCATCCACTTTAAGAAATGATATTTAACTAGAAGGTGTAAAGTTAATTCATAATATTTTTATAATCTTTTTATCGATATTGCTACTGCATTAGCATATTCAATATATGAAAAATATTAACATATCATTATTTATAAATATTCTCCACACATTAATTCTAGGAAAAAAAAATCAATATATTTAAAATAAATATCAAAATAAATAAATTCATAATCATTATCAATACATGATTAAATTAAAAAATTTATAATAATTATTTTATTTTTTTTTCACTTATACTTTTATAAGATCACAAATATAAATTATTTATTTTTATTATTTTAGATTATATTTTAATAAGTATAAAATATAATCTACACAAAAATGAATATCGAAATTAAAGTATAAAAATTTTATATTATATGTAAATTGAAAAATAAAATAATAATGATAAAAAAATATAATTTACTTACTCAAATACCTAAATTAAAATGTCATCTAAAAAAAGAATTGCAAACTTTAAATACTTCAACGTTATTAAGGAAAAGATTTTCAAATTATTTGAATAATAAAACTGTCAAATATATCATAAAAAATATCATACAGATAATATATTATAAAAAATAAATAAAACAATAATAAACAAGAACATAATAATAATAATAAAATATACATGAAAAATTTTATATTATATTTTGATGTGTATTATAAAATTATAATAACTTCTATTTATAGAGTTTAAATATATTATAAATTACAAATTATAAATTTATTATAAATAATAAAATTAAATTAAATTTAAGTTTAAAAACTTATAAATAATAGGATAAATCAACCAACATCCACATTAATTTATATATTTATAATAAATTTTTATTATTTATAATATTTTTTATTATTATTACTCGCAAACACCTGTATATTTCTAAAGAAAAATAAAAGCTTGAGGTGGCTAGCCAAAAAGCACATTCACGGATCACTATTCAATGCCAAAACTCCGATCGACATCTGGCGTCGGAATTAGAACAATTGACAAATCTCGGATTCATCTTCAGTACGAAAACACAATAATAATAGCACAAACAAACACTTACTTTGTAGTCTCCATTCATTCACCTATATGCGCCCAATTGCTTTCTCTTTGTTTTAATTTCTTTTTTCAAGCGAAGGATATGGTGGTTGGTGTTTGCATGCCAGTGACAATATAAAATCACTCAAATAGGTATTGGACTCCGGCTCCGGTGGCTCAGACTTGGAGTCTGATTGATGGAGCCTAGCTCGAGTATTGGTAGTGAAGACTCTGGTTTTGATTGGAGGCACGATTGTGGTGAAATGCTTCACAAAGTTCACCACTCGTTGGGACCATATAACTCAATCCCTCAGTGGCGAAAAGATACTGTTTTAAATTATGTTATTGCTTTTTCTGGGTTCATCCCCATTTGATTTATTTTTCTAATTCTAGTTTTTATTTAATTTGCTTGGGTTAGTTCTCCAGAGAACAAGCATCCAGAGATCTCGATAATTATTTCAACATTAGGTACTCTTTTACTTCTTTCATTTATTCCTTTTTCCCTTCTGATTTTGAGTGAAATTTGATGAAGCGATAAGCCCGAATTCAAATTTCGCTTTGATGATGGATTTTTGTGAATACTTACAATATTTTTTAATTTTAGGAATTTTTATTTGTAGGAACGGCAGCGGAAATGGTGGATGGTTCCAAGGTTTTATATTTTGAGCAAGTTAGTTTAGTTTTAACTCACTACCTTTTACAGCGTTTTTCATTTTTAAATTCAGTTGATATGTTTCATTGTTATGAGAGTTATCTATCTATTATTAGGCATTTTAGAGGACTCCTCAAAAGCCCTTTCGGCAGGTAATCTTCCCCATTCCCTTTCTTTTGTGCTAAGTTATGAACTTGAAAAGTTGTTATTGTTTGTAACTTTATGGCCATTTGATTTAGATTTTTATTTTAAATGACACTCTTGCATTAAAAATTTCTGAAAAATTATATGTTTGCTGAGGTTTTATATAGTGAAGCCTTGTCCCAAGGAATTGAAATGTGATGTTGAGGCAAGCTTCTATTGCCATCGGTGGTTCTATATAAGAGCATAGTATAACCTATTCAGGGCAGAACTAGAATTATAGTTTTGGGGAGCCAAACTGAAAAACACTAAATCCTAATATATCAAATTGTAATTTCACATATATATGTATATTTCATGATTATATAGACATAGGTATAGTGTCAGATCAAATATTTTTAAAAGAAAGGAAAAAAAAAATGCAGCACCATTAATTAATTTGATGGCAGTAAACCTTTTAATGGATTTTTGGAGCGACACAATAGTCAAACAAAAAAGAAGAGGTAAATTAGAAGAAGTGAAACAAAAATTGCAGTATATGGTGCGAATTTGCACCTGAAAAGCTGTTTATACAACAACTTCATATATGGGCTTTTGGCAAAACAAGGGAAGAAAAGTAAAGAAAAATTTATTGTAGGAGCTAGTTGTATTGTTAAGCGGGCTCATGTGAAAAATATACATATATATTTAGGGTTTTTTTTTGTGGGCTTGGGGGTGCATTGTAGCAGGTGGTATTGCCCTTGAACCTATTGGTCTGCATTGTCAATCAAGTACTTGAAAATATCTCTTTCCCTCACATCTTAGGGAGTAATCCCGAGGAATCAAATTGTAATAGCTCTATTATCATGAATACTATTAGTATAATCACTGTTGTCAATAATATTATCCAGTATTTTCATGAAAATTCTCTTCTTGTTGTTCATGCTATTCTCTTCATAAATATTTGCTTCAATCCCTTTGAACTCTGATCATACTAGTGCTTGATTTTCATCTAGAAAATCTTGGAAATGACATCAAGAATATACTTATTCATACTTTTGCTGGTTTTATGAATGTAACTGCTTGTTTATGTTAGGAAACATGTTTTTCAGACATGTTGCTAAAACCTCCAATTGTTTCTTCTCATTGCTACTAGTTTTCTTAGCACAAATAATAAAATTGGTGAAAACTGCATCATGTGTAGCTGCATTGTAAAAATCTTGTTCTTCCTTGTTTATTACTACAACTGTAATTTTCCTTTTCTGGACTAGTCATTAATTATAGCCTTCTTATAAATTTCTATTTTCCCCTGCCCATTGCTGGGTTTAAATTATTCTCTGATTCCCATTTCATTTTGAGAGAGTGTGAGAAATTTTCTCGGCATATTGAATAATGCACAAATTATTCCATTCCTCCATTGATTGGTAGGTCAGTTCTTATGCCATTAAAGATGCAGAAGAGTATAAAAATGTCTGTGATCGCCCAAAGGATCGGCTTCCATTGGCAGAAGAAAGCCTTCTAGATACATTCGGATTTTAACTTTAGTTCTTCATCATGAATTATTTGGTTTTATTCAATTTTTCTTTAGAATTTGACAACATTGTCAATTTTAAATTCACTTTATATCTTATATTGGTTTGAGCTTACCTATAGCAATACTTTATTTGAGTTTGACAGGGATTTTGCACTTGCAAGTTGTAACTCAACACCTTAGAATAGAAGTCTTTGCAACTTAATAACTGTATATCTTAGATAGGTATTATAACTGGGACATGTACCTTAGAAATAACCAATAGCAAAGACTCAATTGAGTGCGAAAACTGTTATTTTTTTCCTCAATTAAATCCTTTGGCTATTAAAATATACAATATTAGACCAAAATAAATATGTTTGCCTATGGCGTCCTATATGCAGAATACCAGATGATGATACATATGGCATCCTATTATAATTTGATATTATTTTACTTTGATTTTATTATTATAACGAATGAATTGCAAAAAATTTACTAAAAAAATACTTTAAATAAAACAATATAAAATTCGAAAGTATGTTTAAAAAATATTTAAATATTAGATATGGTTTTTAGACAAAATAGCGATACCAAAATTCCATTACAAATTTAGCGACAGCTTATATAAAAGTTGCGACAGAAAATAATAATATTTAATTTAATTTGTGACCGATTTAGAGATAAATTAGTGATGGATATTTAGCGACGGATTTTTATGATTTTGCATCAGATAATTTTGTCGCTATAGGAGATGGTTTTCTGTCGCTATTTGAAATTTGCGACGAGGTATTTTGCTATGAGCCATTTCTCTCACAAATTCAGCGCTGATCTTATTTAGCAACGGATTTTTAAGTATGAGAGACTGAAATTTTCATAGCTAATATGAGTGTGGAGGTAATTGTTTGAATAAAAAAAAAATAGTGGGTCTGGCCAACAATTAATCTAAAGGCCCAATTATTTTTAAGTTCATGTGATGTTGTCTAGTCCAATAAATTATTTATTTTTAATTTAATTAAATTAATTGATTTATTAATTTAATTTCTCTCACATTAAATGAGAGGCGCTTGAACTAGTAGCGCTATTTTCATATGTGCAGGAGAGGAAACATCTAAAACAATCAACAACGTTCATCAGTAACAGAGGAAATATGCGCATTAAAAGAGGAACGTGAAGTAAAGTAAGAGGAGTTGGTGGCTATAGCTACTTGCTTCACTAGAAGCTATAAAAGCAAAGAAATTCTAGAGAGGCAGACCCTCGAGCAATAATCAAAGCTTTTCAATGACCAAATCAATCAAAGTCTCTCATTGAGCAAATTTTTAATCAGCAAATAACATTCCTCTCAAAATGTTGAATTCCTCTCAATAAGTAAATCTTTTTCCACAAGAAATCAATTTTACTATTATAATTTGTTAAAATTTTCAAAACTTAGTAGATATTTGAATCTAAATTTAATAGTTATCGATTTAAAAAAAATATTTATTTTAGTACATAAAAATTCTGATCGGCAATCGTAATTTTTACATAATATAATCTTTTACCGATTTAAAAAGATAAATCAATAATTAATTTTTATCTAAATACTCAATAATTTTTTAAATTATCAATATATATATTTTTAAATAATAATTAAATTTTATAATTAAACATCTAAACATCCCTTAACTTTTTTAATATTTTGTACTCACAAAAAGTAATTATTACAAATCCTTTGTAATCATTGTAATTTTCATAGCAGTATGACCCTTTCTGACTTGCAAAGCATCGTACTTTTAAAATTTTAATAAAATTTGTAAATGGAGCTAATGGACCTAAGGGTTAGACTCATGTCTCTTTAAATTTTGTACAATTTTTTTTGGTTTGAAGTCAAACAAGCACACTCATCCAAACAATAAGTTGAGTTACCTTACATTCTTTGTGCACGCCCATATTTTTTTACATGCTAAAAGAGCAAAAAATATATTAATAGTAACAAAAATAAATTTCCCTCTTAAGTGATTTTAAAGATGTACTACTCACGATTCGATGGACGTATTAAAATATGTTACATTTTAAGTATTGTACTTTTAAGCGTTTATAAATCCCAGTCAATAAATAAAGTGATAAAAAACAAATTCACTTTAATATGAATACTTTAAGATTAATTAATTAATTATTAAGGACTCCACATCAAGTCAATGTGTTAATTTTGTACAAGAGATATCAATGATCTTTAAGTAAATATTGAAGCGTTTTTAAAAAAAAAAGACTAAAAAGAAAGAAGAAGCCACTCACTTAAAACTTGAAAAAACAAATGGAAATAGGAAATAACAAGCTAATATTAGAGCAAGAACGTGTAGATGGCACATGCAAGCAAACTCAATGAAACAACATAACAAACATTATTTTGAATCTCACTCCTAACTCTTTATTTTGAAGGAATGGACAGCACATCATAAATTGTTGCCTCTTAAAAATCAGCAAAGCTTAGTGCATCGACGGTGAAATCTTCGGTATCTGCCACCGGAGAAACCTTCATTCCTACACACCATAGTGCAGTTGTGGTTTCTTAAACATGGTCCTTTATAATAGTGGCTCTATGACTCACTAACCTAGCTTTTGTTGGTCGTAGCACCATCTCTTTGCTTTTGTTAGGTATATTAAATAACCTTAATATATATTCTAATATAAACCATTATAGATAATGGACCTTTGTAGTGTGTTTAATGGACAAGTGCTCATTAACTGGTTTAATCCTAATGTAATTCTATATATACGCTAGTTAGGAGTAGCATGTTAAGTATTCCAAATTAGATACCTAGGGTGTAATATTTCAAATAATTGCATATTACTTGACTTAAAACCTTAACAATCTTGAAGCATTAGGTTTTCTAATTTTTGAATTCAAGGTTTCTTGTTTAATAATTGGCGAAGTTTTATAGCTTTTGCTTTTGTTGGTTTCCTTTTTCCGCTGTCAAGGGAACTTCTGGGAAATAATTTTGAAGGGAATCTACAAGAAGGGATTTTCAGCTTGAAAAGCTTGAGAAATTGTGGGTTAGTGGCATAAGGAATCCTGGTTTTGCTTTCCCAAAGCAAAAACTTGAGCACCAATTTATCTTCTTTGATACTGAGGAATTGCTCAATTAATGATACAATACCTTCTTATATTGCTCAATGGCCTTCATTAACAAATCTTTCTAGTTTGATTTAAAAAAAAAAAAAGGATCCCATCGAAGCCCAGCAATGGAGATCGGTAAAGCAGAAGATTTGAAATTAGTTCGATTCAATCATTGGTTCGATTCAATCATTAGTTTGATTCAATCATTAGTTCGATTCAATCATCAGTTCGATTCAATCATCGGTTAGGTTCAAATATTAATTCGATTCAATTGTTGGTTTGTCACGACCCAACTTAGGAGCCGCGACGGTTCTAGGGTACGGGTAATGCTTATGCTACCAGTACCACGAAGAACCCAAATGACTATACTATATGGCATGCAATACAATAATAAACTCAATATAGCTTGACAATTTTATAAAAATTTGGGCAGCATCTCCTTTGTATAAGGAGTATGCCCAGCTGAAAAACATGCATATAAACACTTCTACTATATACTTCCATCTCTATTCTCAATTCAATGATCCCTCTAGATCTCCAATATCAACTCAAAATAACCACATTTGCATATCAAGCAATTTTTACATATACCATATCATAAACATCCATAGGATAATTATTATGTAAAATTATAAAGATGCAAGCACAAACATATATGTATGCTACTCTTTAATTTACAGTACCATGGGACCTCTATACTGTACAAATATTCACATATATCTTTTGGAACTTTGAATCTTTACATGATCAGCTAATATTATTCCAAGG
>CANXYC010029047.1:0-23947 GCA_948193065.1 Aleurites moluccanus
TCTAGACCTAAAAATTAGGTCATATAACATGCATATACATATATTCCATGCATTCACACATATTATAACACATCAATAAGAAAGGAAAAATTATTTCCCTAAAAGGTCCCTATTAGGGTTTAGGCTAAGGTGTTACACCTAAGATGAAGAGAGATATGGCTCAATTTGTGTCTAAATGCTTAGCCTGTCAGCAGATTAAGTTCGAGCATCAGAAGCCATCAGGGATACTTCAGGAGATTGACTTGCCATAGTGGAAATGAGAGCAGGTGACTATGGATTTTGTAGTGAGTCTACAGAGGACTTTGAGGGGTTATGACTCCATATGGGTGATTGTAGACAGATTGATGAAGTCTGCTTATTTTCTGGAGGTTAAGACCAACTACACGGCAGCTCAGTATGCACAGTTGTATGTGGACAAGATTGTGCGACTTCCTGGAGTTCCATTGATGAATATTTCAGACAGGGGTACACAGTTCACTTCTCAATTCTGGCAGAAGTTTCAGGAGGCTATGGGTACCCAGTTATGGTTCAGTACTGCTTTCCATCCACAAATTGATGGGCAGTCGGAGAGGACAATCTAGACTTTGGAGGATATGTTGAGATTATGTGTTCTGGATTTCAAAGGTAACTGGGATTATTATCTGTCATTGATTGAGTTCTCCTATAACAACAGTTATCACTCTTTTATTGGTATGGCTCCATTTGAAGCACTATATGGTAGGAAATGTATATCTCTAGTGTGTTGGATCGAGCTAGGAGAGAAGCAGTTAGAGGGGCCAGAGTTGATCGAGGAGACTATGGAAAAGGTGCCTATGATCAGAGAGCGGATGAGGACTACCTTCAGTAGACAGAAGAGTTATGCTGATCCGAAGAGAAAGGATGTAAATTTTTCAGTTGGTGATCATGTCTTCCTTAAGGTCTCACCGATGAGGGGTATTATGAGATTTGGGAAGAGGGGAAAGTTATCACCAAGGTTTATAGACCCGTTTGAGATTCTTAAGAAGATTGGTAATGTGGCCTACAGATTGGCTCTTCCACCTAGTATGAGCCACGTATATCCGATTTTTCATATCTTTATGTTGCGAAAGTATGTGTATGATCCATCGCACATATTGAAGGTTCAGGATGTGGATCTCAATAATGACTTGTCGTATGAGGAGCAACCAGTGGAAATCATTGATCGACAGGTCAGACAGTTGTGGAACAAGAAGATCCCAATGGTCAAAGTGCTCTAGAGGAATCAGTCCATGGAAGAGTGCACTTGGGAGAGTGAGCAAGAGATAAGGAGTAAATATTCATTCCTGTTCAAGCAGTGAGGTATGTTTTATTTAAATTCGAGGATGAATTTATTTGTAGGGGGGTAGAATGTAATACCCTATAAATTCCTAACTCACATGCATGAATTAGTTCTCATTATGTGTTTCAAAAGTCTTGAAATGATGGGAAATAATTTTAGAGACACAATTAGAAAGCGAACTAGTTACTTTTCCGCAAAGCTGCGGTGTCGGGAACACTGCCGAGAAATTAGCAGTCCGATCAACAGAAGAATTTCTGAAGTTGACCTGGGAGTAAAAGATCACCATAAAATATGTGTAATTTTGGTAGAAAGAAAGAATTGAAAATCATTTAGGAACACTGAAAAAGTAACCAATGGCAAAATCATAAATAAAAGGAACTTTAAGGTGAATAGTGGAAATTGGTCCGTCGGAGTTACAAAATGACTCTGAAACCATGTTTATAAATAAGTATAAATTAAAATAATCTTATTGACTCCCCACTTTAAATTCTAAATCCTGACAAAATTGACAGAATAAATTACAGAAGATTTTGGCCTAAAGTGTGATATATGAAAGTCCGGGGAGATAGTTGTAATTTGTCAAATTGATTTTATTATATAATTATCACTTAAGAACAAATCCATCATCTTCTTCTTCTTCTCCATTAGAGCCAAACCACTTCTTCTCATTTTCTTCTTCCATTTCTTCCATTTCTTTATCAAATTCCTTAGACAATTGATAGAAATATTGAGTGCAAGTCTAATTCTTTCATTTACTATCATTAGTTTGCTTAGAGGAACAAAGGAATTCTAGGAAAAGCTAGGGGAAGAATTCGGCCATCTCACCCATTCAAGGTAACCAAGTCATTTGTTTGATCTTTTGGTTTAATTAGATGATATTTAGGTTGAATTAGATGGGTTTGGTGGTTAATTGCATTAATTGATGTTAATTGATAGAAAATCCTAATTTTTCCTAGCTAAATTGAAGTTGTAAGAAAGGGTTTGATGATTTAGTATTAGATTTTGTGAATTGATGTTAGAATATGTCAATTGGATGTGAATAGGTAACTAATTGATAGATTGTTTGATGTAGAACTCAAAATTTGACAAAGGTGTGCTATAAAGCTCAATTGGTGATTTTGAGTGGAAAGCTATTGTTCAAAGCTATTTGAGGGCTTAGGTGAGTCTATTATGCATCCTTTAATATGTCTATTAAGTTAAAATTGAAATTGGAAACCTTGTGTGAAAGTCCACCTTTGGCTGAACCACCTATACTATTCATGCCTTTGATTTTTGCTTGATTTTGCCTTGTTTTCCATAGCCGAATTGAGCCATTTTGATGTTGGTTATTTGTGTTTCTTTGATGCCTATACTATTGTTGACAATGTAGCTTGATATTGATTGAATTGGGTAAGTCAATTTTGCACCCTAAACTAACCTATTGGCTTGACATTGTATGCCCACCATGTGTTTGATGAAATGCCTAGTTCATTTTGTCTTTGGCCTATTGTTTGTATTCCATAGGCCTACCATTTAAATGCCATTGTCGCCAGCGACGTTCTCATGCCAAATGGTCCACCGATTTTCTTTGTTGAACCAACCTTTGTTCCATACCTTTATTGTTTACTATACCGCTTATCATTGATTGTATATCATATATTACAATGCTATTTGTTCAATTGCTATTTGATTTGAAATATATTGAGCTTGATGCCATTGATGATATCATTATTGTATAATGGTGTCTATTGATATGATATTCATTTATATTGACCTAAATGTGGTTTGATAGAGCTGCCGCACTGACAGAGCAGTGGGTACATACTGTCGGCAATATGCACATTGATATTGATGCTCTAGCTGGGAAGGGTTATTGGTCTCGGCCATAAGACCTGATCAATCTTATGTTTACTTGATATGAGATCGACTGTGTGATTACACATAGTCTACGTGTTTCAGGGCCCTATATTTGTCTTACCATATGATTTCATGACTTGATATGACCATTGATATTCTTACAGATTTTTGATACTGATTCTGTAAACCAATATGATTGACACTATCCCATTGTTCCTTTACCATATATATATGTCATTGATCTATCTCATTTGCTTTGTGATGGATATAGATTCACTGAGTATCTTATATACTCACTTTTTTCCTATTTACCTATTTCAGGAGATGAGTAGAGTGCAGAATCCTGTCATCTATCATTCGGGGATTTCTGCTGGCAGTCTGATGTATATACTTTTATTCTGTATTATTATTATTTTGATGTTCATAATCTAGCTGCTCCATGGGGTATGTATGGGTTAGCTAGGAAATGAACATGTATATATGATATTTGATGATATATGAGTTATGTGATGTTTATATTGATATGAGATATGGATTGATACAACCATTTGTAGTAAATTATAGAATGAATTACAGAATAACAGAATGGATGGTAATTAACTAAAATGGACAATATATTATGGTTTATAGATTATGTATGTGATACTGGGTTCTACGGGTGCCGGTCGCCATTGGCATCTCCCATGCCCTAGGACCGTTGCGATCCGGAAATGGGTCGTGATAGGTACACAACTTGATTTCAGCACAGTATTTCATCCACAAATGAATGGCAATCAGAGAAGACCATCCAAACTCTAGAAGATATGCTGAGGATGTGCATTCTAGACTTTGGAGGAAATTGGGATACTCACTTGCCATCGATAGAATTTGCCTACAATAATAGCTATCACTCAACGATCCAAATGTCTCCTTATGAGGATTTGTATGGCAGGAAATGCTGATCTCCCTTATGTTGGGATGAGGTTAGGGAAAAATATATCGAAGGGCCTGAATTGATAAGATATACGTCATAAAAGGTTCCACTAATCCGAGAGAGACTATAGACAGACTTCAGTCGTCAAAAGAGTTATGCCGATCCAAAGAGAAAAGACCTTCAGTTTTCTGTTGGAGATATAATGTTCTTAAAGATCTCACCAATGAATGGAGCTCTATAGTTTGGCAAGAGAGGCAAGCTATCTCCACGATTTATTGGACCCTTTGAGATTCTGAGCAAGATTGGATAAGTTTCATACAAGCTAGCTTTGCCACCTAACATGGATAGTGTGCATCCGGTATTCCACGTATCGTTGCTTCGAAAATACATTGCTGATTTTTCTCATGTACTATAAGTTCCGACACTAGACCTTCAGCAAGACTTGACGTATGAAGGTATTTCAGTCGCCATTGTGGACTGAATGATCAAGAGACTATGAAATAAAGATACAACAATGGTTAAGGTCCTATGGAGGAATTAAGAAATGGAAGAGTGCACTTGAAAAAATGAACATAGCATACATGACAAGTATCCTCATCTATTTCAAGAGTAAGCTAAGTCTTAAAAATTCGAGGATGAATTTTCTTAAGGTGGGGAGAATGTAATACCGAGTACTTTGAACGTTAGAGTAGATATGTATTCGTTCATATTTTTTTGATGAATGTTAGCATATGTATGTTTATATGTGCATGATAGATAATCTAGAATATTATGTTTAGTATAGATTACTCCTAGAAGAATTATAGGTTGAGACATGATGAGTTATGACTAATTTTGAGGTGTTAATCATATGTATGTATAAGTTGATTGAGTTTAAATAAGTTAAAATTGAGAAAACATGAGAGATTCCCATCAGCAAGCCTTTCACAAGCGTGAGACATCTTTCACCACCATGAGAAAAGTTTCCATGTAAATTGGACAACTCTTTAGATTTGCATTCATGGGCTTCAAACATCCCTTTACGACTATGAAGAAGTGCTTTGAACACAACATGAATAGTGGCCTTTACAGCCATGAAAAACTATTTATGGGCATGAATACACGGACCTATAAATATCCAACCTTTTTTCTTTATTTTCAAATTTCATTTATTTCATTCCCTTTTATTCTTTCTCCATAAATGCACATCACCCACCCATAAATTCATTAAATTCTCTTCTCAAACACTTATTTCATCTCCATTAACACAAGAAACAAGGATTAAACTACCAAGAAACACCAATATTTCAGATTTCTTAAAGATTCTCCATTTCTAAGAATTCAAGGTATTTATTCTAAACCCACTTTTAAGTTTAAGATAAGTTAATTAATGGTTAGAATAGATTAATATAAGTTAAGTATAGATATTTAAGAGCATCATTAGTAATTATTATGGATTATAAACAAGATATATATGGATGTAGGGTTTTGGGTGAATAGTAACTATTCATTCCAATCTTCCACATTTCTTTAATAAGTGATTAAATTGATGTTAGAGAACATATTAGGATTCTAAAAGATGATTAGAATCATAAGAATTTAACATGTATGAACATTATTGAACATAAACCCTAATTGTGAGTATTTAGGGATTTGACATAGGAGAGGAGAACTCAAGGAAACAGAGAAAATTATTGAATGTACAAGTAATTGAGGGAAATACAATGATAGTTTGCTTTGCGATAAGTATAAACATTGCCTATTCATATTGTTTCCTTGAAGTTGATTGTTCAATCCTTCCTAATATACATGCTTATGATCCTCATGCTATGAAATATTATATTGTTAATCTATTAAATGAAATTCCCATGATGTTCTCAAACCAATGATAATTTATTCCATGTAATCAATTTATATATTGTAAATGACTTGGTCATTCTTCCTTAGACTAAGCTCATATGAAACCTATTTGTTAACCTGAATGAATTCATGTTTATATGTTGATGGTCTTGTGACCTATGATGCTTTGTGAAATCCAAGCTATATGACCTATGACATGTATATGTATAGAACGCTCTTCCCAATGAGAGTAAATTCATTGGTCCATTGTGCACTTTGGAAACCCAGCTAATAAGGTTTTTATCAGTGTTCCACCTAGAGAGGGCCATAAGCTCTAGGCATATGCCCGACCAAGCATATGTATTATGATAAGGTATCAAGGCTACTAAAGTGTTCTATTATGATAAGGTAGCAAGTCTACTGATGCGTTCTGATGATGATAGTTTTATCATATGATTTGACAGTGCTATTCGATCTAATGATGATAGTTTTATCATATGATTTGACAGTGCTTTTCGATTGTGAACACTTATGTTCTTGTAAGCCTAACCTTATGAAATTTCCATACCCTTGTTCCTTTGGCTTGATCTTTGCATTGCATGTTTATATCTTACTGAGTTGAAGGCTCATTCCTCTTTTGTGGATTTCAGGTGATAGTGTAGCTCGAGGGGGAGCTAACATAGAAAACAAAGCTTCTTGATTCATTCCTCCAAAAAGACTCTATATAATTCTTTTGATGTATATCATTTTGTATTATGGTATTTATATGTATGAGGAGTATACTCTGAGCTCCGTATTTAGATTTGAGGTTAATATTATTTTGATGTCTAAATTGATACATTGTGGTTTGCCTTTATTCCTTATTAATATAGGATGTATCTTTTGATCGATAAGGAACAAGAGCAAATCATATGATAATGTATGAAAATGCATGAATGATGATTATATGATTCACATAAATGAGTATACATGATGATAACTATGCATGATGTGGATATATGTTATGTATGAGATCCAGGATATAAGTGTTTTACAGGTTTATAGTGGCCTTAAGCCTACCCTTGCTCCTAGGACCGTCGCACCACTGGAGTCGAGGTGTGACAAGTAGGAAATTTTCATTTTACCATTGACTTTTCTATTAATTTATGATTTTGCCACTCTTTAGTTTTCCATCACCTTTATACACCTTTTCATACCTACTTCTTATCATCTTACTAGCATCATATTTATCCAATAATTGTTCAGATGTTAAGGTTTTAACATTCTAAATTTATTATAAAATTAGCTTGTTTTGAAGGTAAGTTCCTACAAGTGTTTATAGTCAAAGGTAAAAAAAAAAAATTAGGTATTTGTATTATATTCTAGGGTGTTACAATTAGAAGGCTGCTAGGGTTTTGTTCCCCTCATTCCTCTCTAATTTTTTTTTTAAGCTTGCATTTTGTATTTTTAAAATGTTTTGAAAAGATCCTTGCCATAAACTTGTGGATTATGAAATCAAAACAAATCATATCTTTCCAATCTTAGATCGATATCTTTCCAATCTTAGATCGATATGTCCATGTTGAAAATGACATGGCCACGTCACTTAAAAGGTTTTAAATTGTCTAATAAGGTGACATGCCTATGTTGATTTCAACATGGGTTTGTCACCATTTTAACACTTTAAATATTTGGAATTTCAATTAAGCTTGAAACGCCCATGTCAAGAAAGACATAAGCATGTTGAGCTCCCAAGTATAATGTGACATGCCGATGTTGATGGGCGTGTTGCATTCTATAAAAAATTTTCTTATTTCAACACGCCTATGTCATTTTATCCTATTTGCTCCAAATTCCTTTAACAAGTCTATGTTGCAATCCAATTGGGTTTAACGTGATAAAAAAATCCAAAAATACCTATAGAAAAGGATTAAAATAACATAGTTCTATAGATTTTTTATTAGACGCATTTTAAATTGTTAACTAAAAACAACTAAAATCTAAGTAAAACATAAATAAAAATAATTAAAAATATGACATAAATGAGGAAAAAAATAGGTTGAACAAGTAGGTTACATGACTGTTGTTGATTAATGAGCCTTGGTCACATCATTATGTAGTTGATAGAGTAATGATGTACTTGCATTGGTAGTTGTGAAGTCTTATGTTAAGATGATCCAAATCTCATTCTCGAAGGTGATACGGATTGCGTATATAAGGAGCTTGTAAAGAGTTGTAGGGTCTAACTTTCCTGATAAGCTAAGTATGATCATTCAAAGGCGAAGTGGAGCACTGTCGAGGCGAAGTGCTTACTGCTTGGGATTCTACTAGAATGAGGTGCAATGTGGCATTTCCATGAGCATTGGACTTGATTTCTATTGTTGGAAGCTAGAGTTTGGTTGCCTTTATAATGTGAGGATTGTTGTCCGGAGCATTAGTTGGCCTAATATTTGTTGATGAGGATTAAAAATGACTGTAAAATTTGAACAAAAAGTATAAGAAAGTATTTTACTATTGATTAAAACTCTCTCTTTTTACATACTGAAGTTAAAATATTTATATACAAAAACTATCTACCCATTCCTTTCTTATTTTGTCATCTTATGTAACAAACATAACAAAAGAATATATGTACGGAATTATCATCTCCAGCACAACCATTTTGTTTGTTTCTCCTTCTAGCTGTGTTTTATTATTATTCATTGCAAAGGATGAGCACCAAAGTGAAGAGCAAACCAAAATACACTTGTTGGGCTTTTAACTTAATCAATCCATCAGCCCATAAGATACTTAGGTCCATCTCCTTGTTGAAATAATAGATACGTTAACATTCCTCCCTCAAGATGAACATAGGTGAAAATTCACAAAGGTCATCTTGCACAAGTGATTTTGAAATTGTGGAGAGGAGAGCGTCTTTGTAAAAATGTCTACCACTTGTTTGGTTGTTAAGATATGGTCAGTAGATATGAAGCCTCGTTTTAATTGTTCTCTTACCACATGACAGTCGATCTCAAGGTGTTTGGTTCTTTCATGAAAAACAGGGTTTGTAGCTATATGTAGAGCTGCCTGGTTATCACAATAAAGTGGGATTGGCAGATGCAGGGGTATTTGGAATCCTTGAAGCAGATAAGAAAGCCATTGTAGTTCACAGATTGTTGTTGCCATGCTCTTATATTTAACTTCAGCGAATGAGCGCAAAATAGTCGTTTATTTCTTCATTTTCCAAGAAATCAATGTATCTCCCAGAAAAATGTAGAAACTTGTTATTGATTTTCTTGAATATGAACACTAAGCCCAATCTGCATCACAGAATGCATTAAGTTTCAAATCATTAGTTGCTGGAATAAACAACCCAGATGTTGGACATCCTTTTAAATACTTGAGGAGATGAATTGCTACTTGCCAATGAGGAAGGTGAGGAGAATTTACAAATTGGCTCAATTGTTGTACAACATATGTGATATCTGGTCTTGTCAAATTGAGATACAAAATTTACTAATGGGTCTTCTGTATTTCTCTGGTTTAGGGTAGATATCTCCATCAATTGTTGTAAGTTTTAAGTTTTTAGGTAATGGAGTTGTAACTGGTTTTGAGCCCAGTAAACCAGTTTTAGTGAGAATAACTAGAACATATTTTCTTTGGTTAACATATGTTCCAGATTTTGATCTTGCTATCTCCATTCCTATAAAATATCTTGCACATCCCAAATCTTTTATTGTGAATGCATTATGCAAGAATTCCTTGACATAACTGATTATAGATTCATTGGAACTAGTAAGGTGCACATCATCTACGTACACCAGTAGAGCAACAAATGTATTTTTTGATCCTTTAGTGAATAAGCAATGGTCATGAGAGGATTGTTTAAAACCAAACGAAATCAATTTGTTGGTGAATTCAATGTTCCACTGCCTTGATGCTTGCCTCAAACCATATAGAGATCTTCTTAATTTACATGCCTGACTTGGCAATGCTTTAGAGCATTCTTGAGGAAGTATTAAGTAGACATCTTCATTAATGTGCCCTTGTAATAAGGCATTATTTATGTCCAACTGATGTAGAGGCCATTAGTAGGCAGTAGCTATTGTAAGGAATAACCTGACTGTTACAGATTTGGCTACTAGTGAGAAACTATATGTGAAATCCAAACCTTCAATTTGATTGTAGCCCTTTGCAACCAATCTTGCTTTAAATCTATCAATGCTTCCATCTTGCTTTAATTTGACTTTATAAATCCATTTAGAGCCAATTGGTTTGACTCTTGTAGGGATAAAAGTTAGAGTCCATATGTCATTTTGTTCTAAAGGTTCAAATTCTTTCCTCATTGCCTCTTGCCATCTTGGATCAAGTTTTGCTTGATCAAATGTATTAGGTTCTTGGATATTTGTTACCTATGCTAAAAAGTCTATATATGTGCTATCAAAGGTAGCAGGAATTGTAAAAGGATAAACATTAGGAGTATATTGTGAAGATGTTACCTGATGATTAGTACTAAATATAGCAGTAGGCAAAGTACTTTAAGTAGCAACAATAGAGACAAAGTCATTAAGCCAAGATGGCTTAGTTTTTATTCTATGACTTTTCCTAGGTTCAATTTGAGGGTTATGCAATGGTTGTGGTGAGGATGTGGGTAGATCACATTGTGAATTTGTTGGTAAGGGAGGTGAGGCTAAGTCTATTGTGATGTTATCATTTTCTGATGTAATAGGAAAATCTATATTTTGAGGTAAAGATGGGTTTACATTGGTTTCGATAGTGATTTTAGCAGAGTCTAGAATTTCAACATTTGGAATAGGCAAAGGTAAAATATTAGCTTCTGTATGATGGAAGGCATATGAAAACATATGTTCATAAAAGGTGACATCTCTTGACACAAAAACCCTTTTATTTTTCAAATCATACAACTTATAACACTTCTGCCCTATTGGATATCCAATAAAAATGGATTTTATAGCTCTTTCTTCAAATTTATCCTTAAGGGGTTGTGTATTGGTCGCATAATAAAAACAACCAAAGGTTTTGAGAACTTTATAATTAGGTGGTGAATTGTTCAAAAGTTCAAAAGGTGTAGACCAATTTAGAGCGGCAGTAGGCAGTCTATTGATGATGTAGGTAGCTACAAGGATATAATCCCCCCAAAAATGCTTGGGTAGCTTTGATTGAAACATAATGGCTCTAGCAACTTGTCGAAGATGTTTATATTTCCTTTCTATAACCCCATTTTATTGGGGTGTATAAGGACAGCTTTTATAATGTATTATACCCATTTTTGCAAACAGTTCTAGGCATCGAGAGTTGACAAACTCACTTCCATTGTCACTTCTTATGATTTTTTATTGTTGTTTGAAACTGATTTTGAATGAGTTTAACAAAGGTAGTGAGAATATTTGGTACTTGGGCTTTGTTTGATATAAGGTATGTCCATGTTGCACTGCTAAAATCATCTACCAAAGTTAGGAAGTAGCTAGCTCCAGATATGGCTTTTATTTTGTAAAGCCCCACAAGTTTATGTGAACCAAATCAAAAGGCTTACATGTTTGTGATTTACTTATAGGGAAAGAGAATCTTTGTTGTTTGGCAATAATGAAAATTTCACAGTGATTATTAAGGTCAATAGGATCAAATTGTATGCTTGATATGTGTTTAAGGACATCCTTTGATCCATGCCTAAGTCTTAGGTGCCATAAAATGGAGTTTGTTACAATATTTGTTTCTCTGGTAGTATTACAGGAAAAAGGAGAATTCTGAAATTCATTACAATGTAAAACTTTTGAAGGTACTGTAAATTTACAAAGCAACTTTTAAATTTCAGAAGAATCAAAACTAGATTTATCAAGTTTATAAAGGTTGCCTTGAACTTTGCCAAACTGCATATATCTTACTAGTCATGAGGTCCTAAAAAATGTAGAAAGAAGGATAAAATATGATAACTGAGTTAGTATTTTGAAGGAATTTTTTGATAGACAATAGATAAATTTGAAGCTTTGTACTTAAAGAACTTTTGTCAACAAAAGTTTAGGGTCCAAATGAACCTTTCTTGTATGAGTTATCAACTTAATTGAGCCATTTTGTAAGAAAACTAGGTTAAAATTGGTTACTGGTTTGGTATTTTCCAAGATGTTTAGGTTAGCACATATATGACATGAAGCACTTGTATCAATTATCCAAGTATCCAGGTCTGTTTAATCAAATAAACTTAATGCATAAGAAAAGGCATTACCAACATATGTGACCATACTGCATATATCTTCTGTTGTGGCTTCTTTTCCCTTAATCTGCTTCATTACTTCTTGCTGAATGATATTGTTTAGAGCACTTCAGTCTCCTCCAGGATTAGTTCCCTTCTCTTTTGTACTATCCAGTGGTGATTCAACATTTCCAGCAAACTTCGAATAAGTTTTCCCTTTCTGCTCTTTGAAATCTTTATACCAATCAGGAAGACCAAGTAATTTGAAACATGTTTCTTTGGTATGTCCATCACGGTTACAATATTCACAGAAGAGTTCACCCTTTTCATTATATTTCTTATCTTTAAAATTTCCACTTCCAGCTCCCCTATATTGTGTTTTGACAAAAAATGCAGTAGCATCATTAGAATTACTTAAGTTTGTACGCATTTCCCTTTGTTTTTCCACCCTTAAAACCATAGAATAAGCTTTGTTAATAGTAGGAAGTGGATCAAGTAAGAGAATTTGATTTCTTACATGATCAAAACTATCATCTAGGCCCATAAGAAACTGAATCAGGTGATTTTGTGAAGTAATTTATGAGATGACTTTAGCAGCTCCACATTTACAAGATGGCACGAGTGAAAAACATGCTAGTTCATCCCAAAGTTTTTTTAAATTAGTAAAATACTTGGCCACAAAAGCATTACCTTGTGATATTGAGTTGATTTCCCTTTGTATTTGATAGATCATTGGCCCATTGCTCTCACCAAATCTTTATGCTAGCTCGACCCAAAGTTCCTTTGCAGTTGATGTGTATAGAAAGGCTTCTACAAGATCTTTGGAGATGGAGTTAAGGATCCATGAAATCACCATACAGTCTATTCTTTTCCAGTGCTCATACTGATCAGATTTTTCATTTGGTTTAAAAAAAATTCCATTAATGAAACCCATTTTAAGCTTTGCTCCTAGTGTTATCTTCATTGAACGGCTCCAAAATAAATAATTTGATCCAGTTAATGAATTTGATACTAGCTGCATTCCATGATGGTCTCAGTTTTGTAAAGTTAATGGATTATCATCATTAGTATCTTTAGAGGAATTGTTTGTTTGTGAAGATGATTCTACTATTATATCAGCCATGATTCTGTATTACTGAAAAATAAAAGAATTACTGAAAAAAGGATTAGAAATATCAGAGTTTGTAAGGAGGATCTGATACCATGAACAAAAAGAAGAAGAAAGTATGTTACTATTGATTAAAACTCTCTTTTTACATACTGAAATTAGAATATTTATATACAAAAACTATCTACCCGTTCCTTTTTTATTTTGTCATCTTATGTAACAAACATAACAAAAGAATATATGTACATAATTATCATCTCCAGCACAACCATTTTGTTTGTTTCTCCTTCCAGCTGTGTTTTGTTATTATCTGTTGCAAAGGAGGAGCATCAAAGTGAAGAGCAAACCAAAATATATTTGTTGGGCTTTTAACTTAATCAATCCATCAGCCCATAAGATACTTAGGTCTATCTCATTGTTCAAATAATAGACACGTTAACAAAATTATTTGAGAATTATCACAATTTTTTTGAAAATCTTGCATGTCTTTAAAATAGGAGAGAGAGAGCGAGAGGTAATGGTGATAGGTGAAGTTTTGAAGTTGTGGTGATAGGGTAGGTGCCAGCTTGGCTATCTTAGCATAATGGGAATGCAATTGTCTCACATCGATAAGAAAATAATTTAGATTAACCATTTGGGCCGAAATTAAACTTTAAAATAGAAGATTATTCAGCAGCAATTTCAGGTTGCATCATTACAATATTTTTATACAGTAAGGAATTAGAAGTTCATCAATTAAATGGAGATCGATTTTTTTATTAATTCACAATGAGTTCACTTCACGTTTTCTTGCTAACTTTGTATGTTATTTTCTGTGGAGTTTACAATAGTCGTGTTTGTGGGCTGGGTTGTGAAGTTGGATGGACCAATTATTTAAAATTTAATATTTTCTAAACTCAGACTAACTCATAATCAAGTTTAGTTTTAGATTAGGTTTTCCTTCAGGCTTATGATTGAACGGTGAATGAACAAACAATTGTAATTTATATCATCAAGTAAATGAAGACTTGTCTAGCATGAAGTTCACTAAGTCCTATCAACTCTTATATCACACTACATAACTTTGCTAAGGACCAAGTTCTTTTGTCAATCTTGTCACACCCACCCCCTAGCCTATTAGGGATAGGTATGAAGCCACTATACAAGAATTTTAAATAACAATGGACTATTTAATTTAAATAACAAGAACTTTCAAAATCTGTTAAGCACAATGACATTTGCAAATCTAGTATATATCTAAAGAAAACCAACTTACTTAACTAAGACTTTTACATGTCTAAATTAAACTACCGTCTACCACTCACTAACTTCCTAGACCAGTAGAATCTAGTCAAACTGAGTTTTGCTGCTAATCAAATTAAATCCATATATCCATAGCAACTACTATAGTTTCTGCAATCTTTACCTACAAGCACTAGTGAGTGGAGAGGGGTAAGCTGTATGGAAAGTTCAGTTAGTTGGCATTTATAATATATAATAGAACAAGCAAGCTGGACGAATATGGTTCAACCAATAAGTTAACTATTTCTGGTCTTGAGTTCGGTATTCTTTCTCCATACAAACTATATCATCTTTGAAGTTATTTTGGCTTATCAAGAGGTTATCTTTATATAGTCTTTATGTTTGTTGGCTCTTCTTGCACTCTTATGCTTCTTGGTCTCTAGTCTTACTTAAGTTTGTTTCGGAGTTCTTCTTATCGGGCTTCGTTTCATCTGGGAGATCGTCTCTAGAGCAGGGAAGCAGTTTGCTTACTGATATGCTCATCTGGAATCTTGTAGTTTCAATGATAAATTCCCCTGGTTCGATGTTGCTTTTTGTTTCTGTTTTTGCTAGTGTTGTGCAGCAGCTAATTCATATTGACCAAAGAGTTTTGTGAATATCGACTCTTTAGTAGACACTGGCCATATCACTAGTTGGAAGAAAAGAAGATTTTATTGCTTGGCTTTTTCTTATTTCTGGGATGTCTTTTAGAATACTCGTTCAAGTTAAACTCTTAAGTCCTAATTTTGTACGCTGCATACTTTTTATCTTCTACTGCTCTAAGGTTATCCTTTGTTCCTTGCTCCCGATGTCAGTTCACATTTCATCCATAATTAAATAAAATCCATTTTACTATAAAAAAAAAAGGATAAAAATAATTTTTTTTTAGGAAAAATATTTAAAGAATAATAAATTAATTGTGAAAAACAAAAAAATTCATGAAATTGGAGGGGCATAAACATAGCATTTAAGTTAGGGGGCTAAATAAAAAAATTAAAAAAAAAGAAAGCCCCCTAGCACCCCTTGTCCACTACTAGAAATAGCATTCATTTATGTGAGCAGCTTTCCTACTACAATGAACTGAAAACTAAGCATCCCTCATGGGAGCACTAATACTAGTTGCATCTCTTATAATAACACAAAGACACATTAATATATCGATATTTTTATTTCTGAAATTTTTTTGTCAGTTTTTTTTGAGAATTATATAGTGAAAAAGACTGATTAAGTGATTTCTTGTACATATGCTTATAATTAAGTAAAACCTAATTGAAGATTCTAATTTATTTAACTTTTTAGTATATATGAATAAATTTTTAAAAGAAATGATCACTGAACAATCGACTTTCACACAATAATTTAATAGCTGTGTTACTTATACCTGTCTATATTTATTGCTCCATCGATAAATGTTTCTGGATTTATGTATACAAAGACACATGATATTCTGGGCAAGAACCCCTAATTGGCATTGAAATCAATATGTTCATAAAAGTATTTAGGATCAACATACAAGGCTTCTTTTTGAATATTAAAATTCAAATCAAAGTCTGTTATACTAATTACTTGTAAAAAAAGGCTCTCACATGGATGGAACTTGGACATATTGTTTTTTCACCAATTGATAGACTATAGATAAGTGGAAAGGCGAGAGCAGAAACGTGATTGCCTCTTCACATATTACCTGCAGGAGCAAAATTCAGCAGCAAAAACGTAGACAAACAAACCAAAAAATTAAATAAAATGCAATGAATTTAAGAGATAATGTCATAAGAAATGTAAATTAGTTCTTCAAAATATTTTCTAATGGGTCTGTAGACTTTAACATTAACAACCTACTAATTCATATATAAAAGAAAAAATTCTTAACTGTTTTTGGATTAACAATGTTTTTATACATCCAACAAATCTTACATATAAAAAAGCCTAGCACCTTAAGACGTGGACAAGTACAGGTCTGTCTTGTATATATATAGTAAAACCTATTCGAAGAAAAACAAAAGAAAAAAACTAATTATTAGAATAATGTTTTCAAATTTGGGTTTCCTGCCTAAATCACTTATATTTTTTAATATACTTTTTGATGCAAACGTAAATGTCTTTAAATTTATGGATCGGTTTGACCATGTAAAAATATCAAAATCAAAGAAATAAGCTACTAACATTATTGAGTTATGGCCTTGTCCAAATAGTGAAATCCTAACTTGAAGAGAAGAATACAGTTTTAACTTTTTCTATAATATAGTTTTGATGAAAGGTAGAATCTTACACAAGTTGAAGAGCAGTGTGGTCTGAGCGAGAGTAGTGGTGATTAGGTTCCAGGAGGTTTACAGGAAGGAAATTCCTATCAAATGGCTGTGAAGGCACAGATTCATACACAGAACTTTGCATTAAGTTTGTTTGCTGATGCTGCTGCTGTTGTTTTTGCTGTTGTGCTCTCTCATTTTCAGCTATCTGCACCAACCCAACAGTTAATACCATCACTAATAACTAATTAACATTTTTCCAGTTAGTACACATGCAATACAACATTAAAGAATCACATTTTTCACTGAGACAGATGGATAGAGACCTTTGCTCGCAGATACATATTGTCATTTTGCAGCTCAATCTCCTGCACCATTTAAACATATTAAAAACATTTAAGTGGCTCATTGAACTTATTGATATCAATTCATAATTAAGAACTAATTAATAGATCATGGTAGATGCGCAAACTTGTTTGAGAATATCTTTGACCGCTACAAACCCAAAAAGAAAAAACATAATAAACAAAAGGAAAAAATAAAATTTACCCTTTTCTGCATGTACTCGATTTCAGCAAATAACGTTTCATTCTGTTAGAATTAAATCATGTTAGTACTTTTGTCGAAAAGAAAAAATAAGACAAATTCCAGAGTCTCCAAATGTAATGCACAATACCTTTTTGGACCTAATTCTACTGATTCCTTTCTCCAATCTGCCTTCCAAGTTCTTGAGTTCCTTGAAGGTCAAAGTGCTAAGTGCCTCACCCATAATATGCCTGGAAACATAGTTAATTGTGAATGTTTTTAATGGTGTACATTGAACTTCAAAGAGAAATATTTTCATTAAACTTTTACCTGTTCAAATTTTGAATGTCCCGAATTTGTCTTTGTAGTTTGGAGGATTCTTGTTGGTAGAACTGAAATTATGTTCATGCAACAAGTATAAGATTATATTGTTTTAGTGAGCTGGTGCAAATATGGCATCATTCATATGTATTTTCTTTTTTAGAATAAGCATTACAAATATATTTGATTTTGATGAGTAAAAGAAATATAAGAATAGGTAGGCGACAAAACCTGTTTAATAATTCTACAACCAGTCTCTGTCAAATCCATTAAAATTTACAAATCAGTTATGCATATTTGGAGAAATTTTTAAATCAAATAGGTTAATCACTTAAAATTATAAACCAACCAATAATGATTTATCATAGTAGAATATTAATTACAATATAAACCCTATTATTTATAAAATTAATTATTATATTACCCTTATAGATAATTATTAATTAACAATATCTAATCATTATTTATTGATTTACAATCTTACGTGGTGAACTAGATCCATTTAATAATTTTTCGTATAGTTGTTTCAAATCCAATTAATATTATCTAAATAATATAAAATAAGTACTAGTTTATCTTTAATAGATTAATTAGTAATTCATATAAAATACTTTTTTATAATATTTTAAAATTTTTATAATCATATAAATATTTAATTTCTTTTATTTTTAATACAAACTCTAAAAAGTTTAATAATATTCTAAAATTATTATTTTAATATTTAATTAATTATTAATATAAATGAGTTTGCTAACAAGGATTTAATTTAATAAAAACTCTTATCCTATTTAGATCAATAATGGATAATTATTTTTAAATTTAGAATTTATTTGATACTTGTTTATATTTACCCAAATCCTAAATAATTGGGTGGAGTAGAATGGAGTTCGAGTACTGAAAATATCCTATCATTTGCCATGCCTTAGAGATTAATATTGTGGTATCTCTTAAAAGTTAAAACCATTTCATGAAGTAAAATCCTTGACTAATGAACAGAAAAAACTATAACGACTTATAGATTCAAGTCAATGTCAGCCATCATTCATAAAGTTTTAAAATCAAAGCAGATAGAATTTATCCAATTATGATTTAGAATGACAAAAATTCCTCTCCTGAATTAAAGTGCAATAAAACTTTGTTTTCATTTCATATTATACTCACAAGCATAATATTAGTAGCAATCGATGTAAATGGCCTCTTTTCGTATTTTTTTTTTTTTTTTTTTTTAATTCTTAAAGCCAAATGTGCTGTTTATTGTTTATCTAAAAATATATCTTAACTCATGTTTTTGGAACTATTAGTAAATAAAAATTTTGGGATTTAATGTAACTATAAATTGAATTCAAATAACCATTTTAGAGTTTAATCCTGACTCAAAAGGCTTAACCCATAATATATAAATAATAACTAATTGGAACTTATAAAACATTTATATTTTCATATACTTTCCACTTTTGCTTGTTAACGTGTTAGTTTAACCTAACACTTAAAATTAGTAAGTTACCTGACTAGACTGTTACATTTAACTTAAGAGATTGAATCAGATTATAAATAAGAATAAATTCTTCTCACCAAAAAAGAAAAAAAAAAAAGAATAAAGATAAAAATATGAATATATATTTTTTAAATAGAATCCCCTGCTAGTACCAATTGATATTTATAAATTTTGTGTTTAACATAAGTTGGTATGAAATACAATTTTGTATTATGTAATATTCCAGTTTGAAAAATTATAAAAGGTTCCATTTTAAATGTAATTAAATAATAATTCTTAATTGAGTTGTAGAAGTTTTAGCCCCAAAATTTTCTTCATAAATCTATATATTTCTTTTTGGTAAGTCATGGATCTATATGGAATTGAACTAAAAGGTGCAATAAAAAACAAAAGTACATAAAACTTAAGGAAGAATTAAGCTTGTTCAGAGGAGAATTAAGAAAAGAAAACATGTAAAATAGAAGTTACTTTTTGTTTGAGAGTTTGATGGTAATTCAATAAGGAAAAATCTGTTTAAATCTTGTACATCTAACTAATTTAAAAAAAAAAAAAAGTTATGTCTTGCTAACACGATATGTATACACTTGTCAAATTTCATAATAATACGTGAAGTAAAAAAAAAATATGAATCTCTTTTCACTAGAAATAAAAAGATATAAAAATCATATTGATTAAATATCTCACTGAAAACAAATTACTATGATTTATCCAAATTAGTTGGGTTCATACAAGAAACTTTCTATAAATCATCTCTTCAAGAGATAAAGGGATAATTAGGTCCACATATAAAAACATTGAAGGTAAGGAAGATAAAATGAAACAACATGGCAAATTATGATTTTTATGCAACATAGTTAGCTATTTTGAGAAAAACTGATTTCATTAAAAACTGGAGAAATTTGCATTAATCAGATAATCAAACACCATAGGATTATTCATTTATCCAGTGAAAGCTGTTATCTTTGTTTGATATAAATAGCTATATATAAGTTTATTACCTGAGTGTTAGCTTCAGAAGCAGATGCTGGGTTTGAGGAATCTGAAGAGGCTTTCTTGTACCTATCAATTGTTGCTCTGACACTGCAAAAATATACATTCCTGTTTTAGAATCTCATGAAATTATTTCTTTAAATGAATGTAGAAGTTATATATTTTCTACTGTTTGGTAATCATGCAAGTTCACTGAAAAACTATATATATAGAAGCAATAAGAAACACTTTGTCAATGGGACAATTAACTCTTGGTACTGGTACATACGATATAAAGTAATTGAATAACATATTAACAAACAAGATTAATTAAAAAAAATTATCTGTGTATAAAACGTTTAAAATCATATAATAGCAATTATAACAATAAAAAGAAGTTCTATTATACTCTATGCAAAAAATAATTTATTCAAAATTAATAATTATGAAGGTAAAAAAGTAATTTATATTAAGAACAATTTTAATTATCTACAATCAACATCTTTCAATGATGTATTTTTCAGTTATACATAAAAACAAATATACACTGAAAATGCTACTTTAGGGGATGGGTACGAGTCACTTCAAGCTTGTCTATAGTATTAGTACTATTATTCTTTTATAAAATGACACTACCTATTGCTGATAAGCCACAAACTTTCTTGATTGCTTAGTGTTTCTTCAGTGTTAATCATTTGTCGCACACTTTTGATAAAAAGTAGGAAAAATGATGCCACATCTTGTCTCCTGAATTAAGAGAAGGTTAAATCTAACATTTTTATTATACTTTGGTATCTCCACTGTGATTTTGGGTTCAGCCAATGGTCCTACTAATTATTTTGGGTTCAATCAATCTATATATATAGAAAATAATGTAATTCAGAGAGAATTTTGCATCGTGTACACAAGTTTGGATTAGATGGCAAACAAAGAGATAAAACAGGGTGTGACATTGAAAATCTTAAAATTGGGTGGTATAAAATCAAATGATTGGTGAATTTAAAATTAAAAGGATAGTTTATGTTTGATTTCTTTCATTGAAACAAGTTGTGTTATCAATTAAGTTAAAACTTAATGATAGTGAGAATTATATATTAAAAAAAAAAAATCTCCTCTTATCTTGCATTCAAAGTTTAAACACTAACGGAGGCCTAAATTAATTTAAAAAAAAATTGCTATAAACTATAGAACAAAGGCTAAATCTTAAATAAGAAGAGAAGGAAGGAGAGTGGAGAGAAAAATCTCCTCTTATCTTGTTTGGAATATAACTTCTTTGATAGGGAAGAAAAAAAAATGATAATCATTGACTTTCATTTCTCTGCTATGAATTGAAATTGGTTACACTTCAACAAAATTTTGCATGTAACCAACTTCAACTCTTGAAAGACAACTTTTGGATGTATCAATTACTATGTTTTTTTGTTCTCATGTAATTTATTTATTTAATTTTATCTTTTTTTTTAATTGATATGGACTCATTAGAAAATTTTCAAAAACAAAATTCAAAAATAATTATATAAACATTTTAAACTATTTTTTACTATATCTAAAATGGATAATCTTAGAAAAAGCAATTTCAACCACAGTAAAAAAAAAAATGGTAAAATCACTTCATAAATTACAAATAACAATATCCACTAAGTGAGCTTTTACCTTTTTGATTTGGTTATAAATGAATTAACAAAATATATAAAATAAAAAATATTACATGATGTTTGCAGATAATATTGTGTTGGTAGAAAAGACACAAGAGAAAATTAATAGAAAGTTAAAGTTGTGGAGAAACACTTTGAAGTTGAAAGTTTCAAGCTAAGTAGAATAAAGAAAAAATACATAAATTGTAAGTTTAATAAAGGCCAAGTGGGGATAATGAGAAAACTAACTTAAATTGAGTGATATTATCCCAAAACACTCATTTTAAATTCCTAGACTCAAGCATTCAAGGTGATGGAAGTTGTAAGAAGGATATTAACCATAGGATAAAAGCTGAATGATTGAATTGGAGGCTTGCCACAAGAGTTCTATTGGCTTGCCACAAGAGTTCTTTGTGACAATAAAATTCCTAATAAATTGAAAGAAAATTATACTATAAAACTATTTAACCGACTATGTCATATAATAATGAGTGTTGAATAATAAATATACAACATATATCGAAAATAAAGATTGCAAAAACGATGATACTAAGATGGATATATGATCATATTAGAATAGATAAACTATATAATGAAAGTATTAGATATAAAGTTAGAGTCACAGTAATTGGGAACGATATGAAAAAAGATAGTTTAAGCATATGAAATGAAGACATAAAGCCGATTAGAAAAGTTGAGCACATCGTGATAGAGAAAAAAAAGGAAGGGATAAACATAAATTAAGATGGAAGAGAGAAATATAATTTGATTTAAAAATTTTACAATTATTAAAAAATATCGTCCAAAATTATTTAAAGTGAAAATAAAAAATTTATATAATTGATTTCAATTAATTTTATGATTAAAATTGAGTCGAGTTAAATTAAATTGAGTATCAATACCCATAAGATTAGTATTAATTGACCTCAATTATTGAAATTTTTGGCATCACCACTGGGTATGTACATGATGGTTTTGTTTTAAATTGAAAGGGAGAAAAAAAAAAAGAATTAATATTCTAATATAAAATAAATGTTTATTAACTTCATACCAGAAAATAACAATAGTTATTTATTAAGTAAAACAAACGGAAATCAAGATAAACTCAAATTAAACACATAATTAATTTGAATTTTTAATAATATTAAAATTATTTTTAAGATTGTAAAATACTAAGATTACATGTTGAAATACTAATTGTTGTCAGATTTAAAAAAAAAATAAAAAAATAAGCTAATGCAAGTCTTAGTTTGTACTGTATTGGAAACACTGCATTGATTAAAATGTTTATATATTGCTTTGTTAAAATAAAGTTCTAAATTGAATATTGAAAGAAAATGGTCAAGATATAATTAAATTGAATTTTAATTAAATATTTGCTTTGGTACATATTTGGTGGACTATGATTAACTAAATGTAATAGAATATAATTAATTTATCAAAATTTAATAAACTAATAACTAAAAAATTATTAGATTATTTTTTTTATTAAAATAGGATTTACTACATCTAATTTTTCAAGGGAAAGCTTAATTGGGTATTCACCAATACCTAAAAATTCAAATAAATAAAATATGCATAAATTGAAGAGAGCAAAGCTACACTTATCACCTTAATGTTACTACTAATCTTACCACTTCAACATCTCACCAAGTACATATAATAAATTATTTTTCAGTTTTTTTTTTTTTTTTTTTTTTTTTTTTTTTATATATATATATAAACTTCATATAAATTATTTTATCTATAATCATTTATCTTCTTTCCTACACTAAAAAAATAAATAAATGGATAGCACAATAAATTTCTGTAATCACGTATTACATGCTAACAAATCAAACTAGAAAAAATAAAACAAGTGATATATTTTTGTAAAAAAATTAGAACTCTACTCTTATTAAATGAATATTAATAAATTTTTATTTTTATTTTATCAAAGCAAAGTAATAATATAGAATAAAATAAAAATATTTTTGCATAAATACATTATATCACATAAAATAATAAAAAAATAATATAAATTACAGTAATAAGTTCAGCATTTTCCAGCTCAAGAATAACCTAAAAAAAGGATCTCTCTCTCCTCTCCTGGGCAGTAAAGCCTAGAAAGAGGACTTTAGGTGAATTGTTACCTTAATTTTCTCGAGCTATTGATTGGTTTTCTCTGCCAAGCTAGCAGAAGAAGGAAATTTATGATTGGTTCAAATGCCTAATAATTAGATACACACAGCGTAAAAACTAATATACAACACTATTGCCCACCTCGGTTAAAGCCTGAAATAGCATTTCTTTTCTTCATGTTTTTTTTTTTTTTTTTTTTTTTTTTTTTTTTTTTTTTTTTTTTGTTTTTTTTTTTGTG
>CANXYC010029100.1:0-53270 GCA_948193065.1 Aleurites moluccanus
TAGATAATGTTAAGTTTGCATGTATATATTTTTATATATTGAGTATAATAAATGTTTGTGTAATCATATATGATTATGGTATATGTTATATATATATTGATGGAGATATTGAGATTGTTTGGAGATCCAGAGGGATCATGATGTTTGAGATGAGATTGGATATTTTAGAAGTGTTTTTCTTGTTATTGATTTTTTTTTGGCATAGTCCTATTTTAGGGGAAATGCTGTCGAATTTTCTTCAGCATTTTCAAAATTAATTGAGTTATATTTGATTGTTGCATGTCATATAGATTGTCATTTGGGTTCTATGTGGTACCGGTCGCCTATGCATCACCCGTACCCTAGGACCGTCACGACTTCCGAGATAGGTCGTGACATATAGATTTCAATAAATAAAAAAAACAAAACAAAAAGAAAGACAAAAATTCACAATTACTAAAAGCCTAATGAATCAAAACATAAAAAAAATGATTAAATTTCTTTTCTCCCACTAAAATTTATAAAAATCCAATAAAATCTAAAAATAATAGAGTAAATAGAAAATATTACTTCAAACAAAAATCCAGTTGAAAAAAAAATCAAAAGCCAAAATGTAGACTTACCATAATACTTAAAGATACTACAAATATAGTCGCATAAAATATCACAAAAACCTATCTAAGAATTCGAATTTAAATTTATCCTTTTTCTCAAATCAAAGATGAAATTGGAAAAAAAAATAGAACAAAAAAGATAAAACCTTGTCTTTCTCAATTTATTCCTTGAGAGATAATAAAGACTAGATATAAAACCAAAAAGAGAAACAATTTTAAAAAATTACAACAATTTCAAAAAAATCATTTTTAAATATCTCAAAAAATTCATAAATCCCATTAAAAATTTCATGAAATAACCTTAAAAAATAATCAATGGCATAAAACTATAGTAAATCAGAAGGAGAAAACTTGAAGATCCAGAGCACCATATAAAATCAGGACTGCAGATTAAATGAAAAAATGAGTTTAGAGAGGAAAATGAAGAGAAATGGAAAGAAAAGAGAAAACCATGGATTTGGATTTGGAGAAAAGTGAAAATCATGGACTAGTTTTATTTTTCTCTCTCCTCAAATAATAATCATCAGTTACATTAATGCATAATCGACAAATGTAAGAGAAGACGATAATGACCAAGCAAGGACAACAAATAAAAAAGACAAAAACATCAAAAGAGTCTTTTTGTTTATGCGTTAAGGGCAATAAAAAGGTATTAAAGCAAAAGCATAAGAATTCAGATTCTCGATAACTAACAGATGCAAGAGAAAGCTATAATGATAAAAAACCATTTAAAATGACATTGTTTTATTAAGTTGTCAAGGGCAACATAATGATATTAAAGTAAATGCAATATAATAATAAAAATTACTCATTATAACTATATTATTTTTTTAAGGCTTTGAGACTAAAAAATAAAAGTAAACTGGTAATAGGAAAACGTGAAATCAATTTCAATTTTAATATTCATTCGTTGTTTAGCTTTATATCTATATATAGATTTCAATAAAAAATAAAAAAAAAAATAAAAGAGAGACAAAAATTCATAATTATCAAAAACCCTAACAAATCAAAAGATAAAAATAAAAAAAAATGATTAAATTTCTTTTTCTCCCACTAAAATTTGTAAAAATCATATTAAATCTAAGAATAATAGTATAAATAAAAAACATTGGTTCAAACAAAAATTCAGTCGAAAGAAAATCAAAAACCAAAAAGCATATTTACCATAATGCTTAAAGGTACTGAAAATACAGTCACAGAAAATATCACAGAAACCCATCCAAAAATTCGAATTGAAACCGATCCTTTTACTCAAATCAAAGATGAAATCGGAAAAAAAAAATTAGAAAAAAACTTGTCTTTCTCAATATGTTCCTTGAGAGATAATAAAGACTAAATATAAAAACAAAAATTTCAAAAAATCCTTTTATAAAAATCTCAAAAATTTCAAAAATCCCATTAAAAATATCATGAAATAAACATAAAACAATTAACAACATAAAATAATAGTAAAACAGAATAAGAAACTTTGAAGATCCAGAGTACCGTGTGAAATTAAGACTGTCGATTAAGTGAAAAGATGAGTTTAGAGACGAAATGAAGAGAAATAGAAAGAGAAGAGAAAACCATGTATTTGGATTCGGAGAAACATGGAATAGAAGAAAAGTGAAAACCATGAGTTGGCTTTACTTTTCTCTCTCCTCAAATAATAATTGTCCATTACATTAGTGCATAATCGACAGATGCAAGAGAAGACAATAATAACAAAGCAAGGGTAGCAAATCAAAAAGACAAAAATACTAAAGAAAATGGTGTGGTTTTATTTGTGTATTAAGGACAATAAAAGGGTATTAAAGTAAAGGGATAAAATACAATTTTTCCCTCATGTTTACCTTGTGGAATACATCACCCCCTAATATTTTTCATGGTATAATTTTGACCCTAATGTTATTAAAGCCTAATATTCCATCCAATTTTTAACGGTTGCTCCATTAGAGGGATTTTGACCATTATTAAAGGGTTTACTATATGTACCTTACTTCTGAAATTAATTAAAAAAATAAAAAACAATTAAAAAATTACAAATAATTAAAAAAAATGCAATTCCTCCACTACCACCATCACTGCCCAAAACCCTTCTTTCTTCTTCTTCGTTTTCCCTTCCTCACCACCACCACCACCATCACTTTCTCCATTACATCCATCACTGCCAGCCGCCGCTAGTTTACTGTCCTCTCCATCTTTCACTCCTTCCTCTTGATATCACTAGCCTTTAATCAAAAACCAAATATCACTAAACTTCATAAAAATCAAATCTTACCCATTAATCAACAGCCTTCAACTATAGAATAGAACAATTAATCTAAGTTAAAATCATACCAATTAGTTCACTTCTTCTTGGCTTCCTCTTTAATTCCTCATAATCTCAAATCCCCATAAGAGCTATCACCAACACACGTCACTTCTCATCTCTCTCACTAACTAGTAACCACTCAAAACTATTCAAACCAATGCTCTACTTATACTCCCTTTTTTCACTGTTTCTCTATCGCCATCTGTTTCTCTGTATAATCTTTCATTACTATTACCCTCTCTTTCTCTCTCTCTCTGAAAATCTAGCTTTTCTAGATATGGTAAGAACTGGGGGTAGTGACAATTTATGGCAACGGAGCAATATCGAAACAAAAAAATCCCTCTTCCCCGTCAAGGTTGGTTTAGCCCATATGCTTAGAGGCAGTGTTGTCATGGATGTCATTACTGGTGGTGCATTTTGTGGCTAAAGGAGTGGTGATGCCGGCGAATGCTACGTTGATGATGCAGTTGGGGTGTGATGGGGTGTTCATTGGGTCTGGATTACTTGGTATCTCTGTCGTTATTTTATCTACTGTGATTTACGCTCCTCTCCCAAAACAATCGCAATTCTGCCTTATTAGCCAACATTGCAGCTACAAATGGGATCCACAGAGCGGCGTTGGTTGTGAGATTGGTGGGAAGTTGGTGCATTGGTTGCTTGAGACTGTGGCGGTCGATGGAGATGGATTTGGCACTTAGAATGGGCCTTTGCGTACTTTTGTTGGCGACCATGCTGTGTTGGAGACCTTTTATCTACATTGTTTTGATTGATTGTGTTTTTAATTGAAATTTGGTGATTGTTTTTGTTTTTTAATTGAAATTTGGTGGAGGCAATAATGGTGTTGAATTAAATCAGTGTTTTTTTTTTTTTTTTTTTTTTTTTTTTTTTTTTTTTTATTTTTTTTTTTTTTTTTTTTTTTTTTTTTTTTTTTTTTTTTTTAAATTTGAGAGAGAGATTGAATTTATTATTTATTATTTTTTTAGTCCATGTGAAACTGAAATGGGACCCAGAGATAGAAATAAAAAAACTTAACGGAACGACTGTTAAAAAATTAGGCGGGTTGTTAGGTTTTGATAACGTTAAAGTCAAAATTATATCTCAAAAAAGATGAGAGGACAATATGCTCCATAAGGTAAACATAAAGGGTAAAATTATACTTTACCTCTAAAGTAAAAGTATAAAAATTCATATTCCTCATATAAATACAAAAGAAGGCTATAATGACAAAAAACCATTTAAAATAATATTATTTTATTAAGATTTCAAGAGCAATAGAAGAGCATTAAAGTAAATGCAGTATAATGACAAAAGTACTCAATAAAACAATATCATTTTGTTAAGACTTTAAGAATAAACCGATAATCTACAAACACAAAATTAATTTCAATTTCAGTATTCATCTGATGTTGATTTTATATCTATATATAGATTGCTCTTCCACATATTAAAAAAGGAAATGGATCAATATAGTTTGACATTTAATAAAAAATAATGTAATTAATTTAGTCCAACTCTTCCACGTGTTAAAAAAGGAAATGGATCAATATAGTTTGAAATTTAATAAAAAATAATGTAGTTAATTCAGTCCAATAAAATAGTTTGATTGGATTTTGACAATTATAATATATATATATATATATATATATATATCCTCATAAAATAATTTGAATTTGTCTCTACTAAATAATTAAAATTTTCCCACGAAAAAATTAAAATACTTAATATTTATACATTTGAGTTAAAAATTGTTAAATTTATAGATAATGTTATGTAGATAAATATATATTAAATATATATCCACTCTAAATGATTAAAAAAAATGTAATTAGCCTATAAGTAATTAATTATAAAGTATCAACATTTTAATTTTAAATATATATATCAATCATATCATATTAAATATTTCTCTAACATAATAAAAATATTATATATTAAATTTTATAAAATAATTATATCACGTAATGATTTCTATATATTTACGATATACGTCGTTATTATATTAATATCTTATAACTTATTAATTAAATTAAAATAGAAATAACATTTTATATTTAATGTTTAGGTAGTTACTAAATGTAACTAATTTAACTTATTAATTAATATACTTTGTATTGATTACAAGTTTCATATTTAAAAAATAAAATAAAATTTTTTAATAATTTTAATTTATATTTATATATAAAACTTTCTAGATTTGTCTTTGTTGGTGACTAGTGAATAGTAACAGATTTCTCTTTTTTTATATATAGTTTCTATATAGGTGTAGGTATTGAAATAAATTTATCTACTTTTATTTTTTTAATTAAAAATATCATTATCTTATGTGGCTTAACGAGCTTTCAAAATAATATTCTTTCTATTATAACATTTGTATGTGAATATAGATTAGTGATGTTTGGCGGTAAGTGCGCCATTGGTAGTGTTTTGAGCAGACATTGCTAATTTATAGTTTGGTTAATTGAAAAATAGTGAAAAATAAATTAGCAATAGTTTTCTTTATTTTAAATTAAAATGTAAAAAAAATTATATTTTTTATCTTTTAATGATAAAATTATTTAATTATTCAATATTTTTATTTTTATTCTGAATTAATTAGTGATACTTTTCGTTGTTTTGATGATAATATCATTAAATTTTTTTTAATGGTTTATTAGTATTAATTAATTAATTATTATTAAAATTTTATTAAAATTTAATCATATTAAAAAATAAAAAAATTAAAGTTTTAAATTGAGCCAAAAATGTATTTTGAACTGAATTTTTTTATAAGTCTTAATAGATATATTTACTTTAAATTTTTTTGTATTTTTATAATTATATTATATTTTTTATTAATTCTATCATAATTTATAAATTTAATTGCAATTTTATTCTAAATAATTATAAGAAAACTTTATAAATTAAAAGGTTAAAAAATGATATTTAAATTTATTATATTATATTATTAATTTATTTTTTAAATTTTGTTTGAAATTAATTAAAATTTTTAACTTTATAAATTTAATTAATTGAATCCGATAATAATTTATTAAATTCATAAAGTTAAAAATTCAATTAATTTCTATTAAAATTTAAAGATTAAATTGGTAATTATATTATAATAAATTTAAAGGTCAATTACATTTTTATTCTTCAAATTAATATATTATTTTTATTTAAATTTAAATTTAAGATAAAATTGCAACTAAAAATTTAAATTGGAATAGAATAAACATAAAAAAAACGTATATAATTATGAAATTATGTAAAATTAAGAGTAAATTTATTTACTCTTTTCAAAATCAGGCAGTGAATTTGGGCCTTTAACCCAACTTAATTATCGTAGGCGATACATAAAATGCCCAAAACAATTTGGGTTTTTGTTTGGAGTATGTTATGGATCCAGCGTAGAGGCCTGAGCATGCAACTCTGCGACAACTCAAACCTAGGGTTTATGGCTTAATGCTGTGATCACATCGCACTTGCAATGGGCGGGTTGTGACAGTACACTGTAAGTTTTTATGCTTCCAGGCCAGAAGTAGAAGAGTTGCAGCAGTAAAAAACTAACTAAAAAAAGGTAGTATAAAAAGTGAGGCAAAACTTTGGACTACACAGAGGCTTGCTTGTGGCTGCTCAGCCTTTTTCAACAGTGTCCCTACGCACTTTGTTAGCGTTCTTCTTCAACTGTCACAAGTGTCAATTAATAATCGTCTTTCTCTATCGTTTCTTTCCTTCAATTTTCAATTGTTGCTATTCCCTTTGGTTTGTTTTGGGGGGTATTATATTTATGGTGATGGCTGAGAGTGAGAGTGGGGATGATCAGAAGGAGGTCAATAATGGGCCTAAGTCCCCTTGGAAAACTCCGGTAGTCGCTGATGCTCCGGTTATGGGTGAGGCTTGGCCTGCTCTCGCCGATGTTCAGCACCAGCAACAACAACAACGCTCTAAGACTAATGATTCTGCTCCCACAAAACCTGCTGCTACTGCTGCTATTGTTTCATCTCCAACGCAGGTATTTATTATTTTTGGGTTTGAGGATCATCAAGTTTGAAATTGGTATTCAATTAAAGTTCAACTTGACTGCGTTTTGATTTGCTGTCATTGTGCTATTGCATATAATGTGTATTCATTTTATATTACTAGGTAATTTTAAGGGGGATATTCAAATTCCAAATGGTTTGAATGTTTGAATTGATGCCTAATTTTTAATAAAACTAAAGAAGACAAATTTTCAATTTTAATTGTTTGAAAGAAATAAAAATTCAACTGCCAAAATTTGAATGAATTTAGCTGCAAAATCAAAGGAAACATAAAGATTGTTCATATGCTTAATGTTTAGAATTCCTTAGGCTTCACACTTGAGGTCCTCCATTTTCATGACATCAAGGGTTGGAGTTGCTTTATATTAACCCCAAATAAAGAACCATTTTTTGTTATCTCTTGAAATAAGATACATAACAATATGTGATACTTCTAATTCTTATTATTATTAATACTTACTGGCACATGGCTCCTGAATAGGAGGATTTCTAACAATACTTTTTAATTTAATCCCTAAATAATAAAATCTACCAAGTATAGCTGCTAAATATAAAATAGGAAATTAAAGGAAGAGAAAAACCTCCAAAGCAATTAAAATTAATAATTACGTTAGAATTTCCTATTTTTCTATCCCTTGTATGATTGAAGATTGAGAAGCAGAGGCTGTTAAAGAGAAGTAGGTGTACAGGGGTGATATCAACCGGGACAACATAAATTCATCAATGGAAACATAGAAGATTCTTGCAAAGTTTGAACTTCATCTCATAGAAATAAAGAAGCAGGTTGATATTTGATTCAAGGTAGGACAGCTGACAATTAGAGTATTTATTCTGGCTTGGGTTTCAAAACAATAGGAATTTATGTGGGCAACCAGTTTTTATAAATGGGTATGATTATGAACTATGAAAAACAATAAAACAAGGGAAGTCATTGAGGGCTCTCAGCGCTGCAGGTTTTAGGTGTTTAGCATTGTGAACAATCTCCATTGATGCTGTTTTGGTAGAATGATGTTATTTGGTGCGGAGCTTTTTAGGTGTTGAACATAGCAACAAAAAATTAATTATGCTGAAATTTGGTTGTGAGTGAAGAAATCAATAAGATCCTAAGATACACTCCTAAAATTCCATATGAATTACCCAGATGCCATAGGTGTTACATTGTTGAATTGCCTCACAAGATCCATATAAGCATAATTGTTGGATAATTCTCTTTTATACATTATCTCCTTTCAATTGAATCCATTGCAAGCATTTGTGTAATCCTTAACCTATATTAAACCTATAAGGGCCTGTTCAGTTTGGTCTCCAAAATTAAAGTGGAACTGCAACCAAAATAAACTGAAAAAATGAGTGTAATGGTAAATTTCCTTATCTGTTTGATTCAACATGTAATCAAAATTTTATTATTATTTTCTTTTGGTGGTTGCTTGGTTCATTCAAATTTGGGATTTGCAATTAATATAAAATATTCATAATATAAATGATTTGTTGATAGCAAATTGAATAATAGTTGCAAGGGAGTCAATGAAATGAGTGGAGCTGAGTTTTGCTCTATTCAGGCTTGGTTCTGTCACTCCTAAGCCTTTAACATATTTGACGAGGCTTATCTTGGAAAAGCCACAACTGAGCTCAAGCTCAACTTGACAAGCCAACAAGTTGAATATAGAAAAGAAAAAGGTTTAAGTGATTAATAATTATTGTTTTATTCAAGAACAACTCATTATTGCTGTGGTGTAACATAAAGCAGATCCCATGTGAGCCAAAGGCTTAGTTTCAAAATAAAAATAACGGCTGCCTTCCTATAGAAACCCCTCATGCACTAGTCTTATTATTATTTTCTTTTTGTGATCAACCTATAATTTACCGTGCATACTTTTTTCCAACAACTCATTTTAGACATATGACCTAACATTGTGAAGGATCTTGCAATTTGCTATATGATAAAACCAAATTTTAACCGAATTAATTATCAAATGTTTGAATGTCTAAAATTTGTTAATGATGAACTTCTCCAAAATTTAGGAGACTGACTAAACAAATATAGACAAGCTATGAATGAACCAAACTTGAGTCTGTTAATAAGTATAATTGGTCCAAGCTTCTCTATGATCATATGTGGTCGATTATTAAAAGAGCCTTAAAATTTTTCTCAAACTCATTTTTTTATTTAGTAGATAAGCAGATAAAAAAGATTTTATTAAGCCTATCCATGAACTATTTGGAGTTCAAAAAATGTGAATATATCTATAACTCGTAGTATTTTTTTTTTATTTTATTATTTTTCTTTTTTGGTTCATTCAGATGAGCTACACAAGGGGGGTAGATCTCCCTCTTCCCATAAGCCTGAATTAAATTCAAGACCTCCTGGCTCAACATTTTTATCTTAATTATCTAATTCTCGTTAAATGTTTATTAATTTTTATCATTAATTTACGGTTCTATTCTTTGTCTTAATTAAGTAATGTGGTAGAATGTTGATAAAGTAAAATCTTTCTATATTTTTTTTTAATTTCTTCATAACTTTTCAAATGTTAGTTATTTTTAATTTTAATCTTACAGGTACTACTTTCAAGAAGCTTTTTTTTTTTTCATTTTAATTAGTCTTACTATTCTCACTAATTTTATAAACATATATTTTTAGTTTAAAATTTAGGTTGCCAGTTGGTGGGTTGCCACTGGTTGTGAAATGTAATTATCATTATATATTGTTTTCATTAATTTTATTTTTTACTATCTTCTAAATTTATAATTAACAGTAGGAATTTTGATGTTCGGAATGCCCACCGCAATTTGATTTCCCTTGGAATTGAAATGTATTGACTGAAGGTATAGATTTATGGTTGATTACCTTTATAATTGCATTCCATTATAAAGGAAGATGGAATGGAGTTTGCCCTTAGGCCATAAATGAGAATGCAATATTTGCATTACAATTCTAATCTCCTTTCTGCTAGAACTGAAGGCCCTGTAATAATTTAATATTCTTTTCCTTATGGGACTTGGACTCCTAAGTGAGAATACCTTTTAATTACCGGAGTAAATAGGGTTTTATTTTTGACTTATAACATAAATAGACTTGCTTAAAACATCAGTGTGCAGTCCATTCAGCAAACCTGGTACTTTCTTATATTAAAAACCCTTGACTCTTTTAAAGTCAAATGTAAAGGTATAAATACTTAACTAGCAACTAAAGTTTTCTTTGTTCTTAAATTGATAAGTAACCAACAACACTTGATAAACATGACTAGAATCTTACAGAAAATTTTGAACAAACTTGATATTTCATCTTTTTTTTCCTGAAGCTGTTTCTTTGCTGTATCATAGTGTTAAGGTAAGATTAATGAATTGGAGCTTTAGAGTGGATTTGTTGGTCAATATTATGTTATTGAGCCAGTTGTTGTATGTTTGGTACTTTGATGTATCTAATGGAAAATAAAAAATATTTTGCAATATTGTTGTCTGCAAGTAGAGTTCCAATAAGCAATTAGGCACTTCGTATGCATTGTAGACTAGTTGTTGATTTTATTCTCCCTTTTCCATTTATAATAAATATGATGCTTGGTGTGCTTAATGTGGAAATTATACTGTTTTGCTAAATTTTTGTGGATTTTTCAGGGATCAATTGGGCAACAGAAGTCACATGGTTCTGGGAACCCTAATTCTTCAAACAAGTATTCATCGTTAAGGCATCAAAAGTCAAGTTCTAAACGCAATCTAAACGGTGCACCTCCTTTCCCTGTACCCTTTCCTTACCAGCAACCATCTCTGCCACCTGTTTTCCATGCTATGGTACCTCCACCACATATTGCTGTTTCTGGATATGCTTACCAGCCTGGCCCTGCACCTTTTCCTATTGTTGAAAATCATTTGGTAAAGTCTGGATCTGATTCTTCCACTGCCCCACCTTTTGTTCCGCCTGTTAATGTTCAGCCTCCACCGAGAGGGGATCCCAATGCTTATACTGCCAATTTTTCGAATAGAAGACCAAATGTCCAAGAATCTGGGGTCCATTTGAATCATACATGGCATCAACGAGCATATGGTCCTAGAGATACCATTGCTTTGCAACAGGGTATGGGACCAAGGCCTCTAGTTAGGCCTCCTTTCTTTGCTCCTGCTCCAGGCTTCATGGTTGGTCCAACATTTCCTGGTAATTGTTTTGTCCCAGTGCCCATGGTGCTTTAATTTTTAGATAATAGTACCAAATGTGGGTTCCCCCTTTCCTTTGTGTGGAATCTGTTGTTTGTGCAAATTCTTCTCTGCTACTCTCTTCATCGTAATTTCTCTTGTTTTTTTTTTTGGGTCATTCCTTTGAAAATCAAATGTTGTTCAAGATGATCTGTCTAATTATAGATCATACAGGACCACCTATATGCTATGTTCCAGTTCCACCTCCAAGCTCTTTCAGGGGAGGCCATCCACTGCGATTTATGCCGTATCCTACAAGTCCAGGGGCTCCTGTGCAACCCCAAGAAAAGCTGTCTTTGAGGGATAACATAATAAGACAAATAGATTATTATTTCAGGTAAGTTTCTTAGAAAAGGATTCTATGCTTGCATATTCGTCTTGAAAATTGCAAGAATGGGACTTCCAGTCCAACCTATCTCCTCTTGATGCTGTTAGGAGCCACTCTGCTATGAATTTTATTGCTGGCTGATCTCAACCCTTTCATATTGGAAACTAGTTCCTACTTAAATGTGGGAAAATTATATTGTTGTTTTATGAACTTCGTTATTTTTTCCATTTCAGTTTCAACTTTGTTTTTTTATCAATCAAGTGTTTGAACAGACAATTTTTTTTCAATTAAGTGCATTTGGCTGGAGTTTTTTACCAGAAAATTAAAATGGATCATTTTACTCAATACATGATACCATACTTAAACATTTCCTCTATTTATCTCACTTTTTTTTTTTAATTTTTTTTTCCTTTAAGGTATCTCAGAGTTTTCCTATAATTTTATTTTGATTTCTAAGAAAAATCTCAACAAAAATGAAAGAGAATGTAATAAAGAAAGAAAACGGAAAACTAAGAGATATGAATGAAAGTGGAGCGATTCTAACCAAATGCAGTTAATTGAAAAAAATTATTTGTTCAAACACTTGATTGATAAAAAATGAAGTTGAGACACCAAAATAGAAAACTTGGTAAATTTCAAATGCTAATTTTACAATTATACCACTTCAATGTATGTCTCATTGATGTATCATCATTAATAGTGGAGACTGTTATAGGCTCTCAAAGGATATATAATGAATTTTGTGTCTGCATGTTGCTAATGTTGGTTCTTAATGCTAAATGGAACTGTTGATGACATGGGACTCTTGAGTCCAATCGATTGAACAGTATTATTAGAAAGATGATTATCTTTTGCCTAATTATAACAAGAAGTTGAATGCTAGATTTTGAATAGTGTAGTCTAGATTTGCACATATCTGTGAGCTTATTCTTAGTAAATCAACTAAGCCTTTCAATGTGCCTCCAAGGACTCCCATGGAACATTTTAGAAAATATAACAGCATTGGTTTATTTGTACCATATGGATATTTTCTGGTTAACTGAATTACCCCTTTGTGACAGTGATGAAAATCTGAAGACTGATCATTACCTAATATCCTTAATGGATGGCCAAGGATGGGTACCTGTTTCCACCATTGCTGACTTTAACAGGGTATGTTCGATATGCTAAACTTTTTTCATTTGTTTTTAATTTTTTTGTAGCTTGAGTTAATGGAACTTATTAAATGTATGGTATCACAGGTTAAGAAAATGACTATGGACATACCATTTATCCTTGATGCGCTACAAAGTTCAAGTACAGTAGAAGTGCAGGTTTGATTTCATTCTCATCAAAGCTCCTTATTCTTTATAAATGTGAGATGGAGTGAGGCCAGAATTTTGTGAAGTGATAGTTTCATAACAGCTCGAGCTCCAAACAATATTGTTTTTTGATTAATTATTCTGATATCAACGGTTTCTTAAAATTGCCATAGCATTTCTTATGGAAAATGTATTTCTTTCAAGGATGACTCATTTTAACTGGTTTTGAGTTCAAACTGTTGTGAAGGAAAATTTTTATTACTTTTTTTTTTGAAATTTGTTTAATAGAAGCCAAATTTGTAATTGAATTGCTGTAATTTTCTATCCCACTTTCAGCACAATTTGGGCCTTGTTCTTTTTTCTATTTTAATTTATTGTTCGTGAGTAAATTTATGAAAATGGATGTCATTGTTAGTGATGGTTCAAATTAAGAGTGGATAATTAATAATGATGTCAATGTTACTGTAATCATTCAATAGATAATGCTATTCCTGTAGGAGTAGAAGTACAAAACAAATTTATACTATTTAGTTGCTTAGGGCTTGTTTGCTACATCAATTATACATTAAAATTTTCTAAAAATTTAAGATATTTAGGATATTAAGGTTCCTTACGTTATCACTTTTTTTCCTTTTGCACAATGTTATGGCTTATAATTTTTTATTATTTTATTGCTCTTCGTGGGTTGAGTATTCAATTCATCCATACAAAATGTTATCTGAATTCAACAATTTTGTGCTAATGTTGATTACTTGTTTTCAAATGCAATTTTCCTTCCAAAAGAAATGATTTAGCTTAAGGTTTAATTTCTTAACCTGCTCCAAATCTTAGGGATAAGATGACTTTCCTTCGCCCCACTCTGTTGATCAAGTGAGGTTAGCTGATTCATTTTTGAATTTCTGTAAATGTTTCAAATCTTGGGTATGAGACAACTTTGTAATGATGATAGCATAATTTGAATTGTGGTATATATTGGCAAGTTATGGTTCTTTTTGAATATCCTGGTTCTTTGCTCGAGTAGTCTTCCCATCACCATGGTATTATGTCAATAGGGTGACAAGATTCGAAGACGAGATGAGTGGTCAAAGTGGATTCCGGCTTCCACAGAACATACATCGTCATCAAAAATTCTGTTTTCTGAGTCCCAGCTTGTAGAGCCTGCTAATGAAGACAATGCAAGGGCTATCTCTGAAGAAAATGTTGACTTTTCATCACATAATCCCGGTTTTGTAGAGAACAAGTTGTCGAATGGAGATGCTCCCGGACTTGCACATACTGGTGAAATGGAAAGTGACAATGCATCTGTTCTGATTAATGCTGAAAAACCGGCAACAGGTGTTGTCACTTGGGATCCAAATGGAAAGTCAGTTCCTGCCTTGAATATTGAGCTCTCAGGTCTTGACATTAGCTACAATGCTGCATACCTAGGCCATTCTCAAGGAACCAAGTCTGCAATTTCTAATTATCATGGCACTGTGGGCTTGGAGATTTCTTCCAATATGCCTGCACAGAATCTTGGTGATCTGTCTAATGATTTTGCAAACACATTTATGCTTGATGAAGAGCTGGAGCTTGAGCAGAGAACACCAAAAAATGATGGCATTTCTCTAGTTAGAAGGTATTGCTTTTGTATTTTGTATTTTGTATTTTTTGCTTCTTTTAAGTCTACATTTCATATTTGTTCTTTTTACTCGATCAGTTTGAATGAATGCTTGATTAGTTTGGGTTTTGTCTTAGTCATCAATGAACTCTTTACACCTTTTGTGAACTTTGAGGTCGGTGTTATTCATCTATTCTGCCTCATATGGGCTTGGATATGGTGTGGTTTCGTATTTAACCAAGCTTACAAACTACATTGTGGGAAATAACATGAGAGCAATTATCATTAAGTCAACATTCACCATAATACAAATTTTACCATTTGATAGAAAATGTGTTTGATAGGTACTAGTAATTTGTTGATCATCTTCATCTTCTTGTGTGGCAAGGACAGGATGTACAATTAGAAATGTTCTAGAATTTCCAAACATTTCATCATCAATGTCTTCTTTAGCTTTTTTAGGAGATCCTCCTTTTCTTTCCTTTTATATTTACTTCCACTAGAGCTGTTTATTTATTTATTTTTGGTATAATTTTTTAAAATTTTAAAAAACCCTTACAGGAAATAATCGATTGTTCTTTTATGTTTATCAATTGAATTATAACTATCTTGTGATAATTGACTGTTTTAATAAAAATGAATAACTTGATTGTTTGTAGAAGTAGATTGTTATGGTCCCAAGTTTGGTTCTAGTTATGGGTATATGTGATTGTATATAAAAATAGAATTAGTGCTTATTAAGAGAGAAACCTACCATATTTTAGATCTGGTTTCAGACTACTCTATGATCTTTAAGTTATAGGAACTGAAATCTTGTTGAAAAAATTTTGGTTAATTCTTTCATTAACTCACAATCTGTTTAAACTACTCAATACATAAGCAAAGATTAGATAACTACCCACTATAATAATAGAACGAACTTATCAGCTACCAACTAAGAAAGAACCTGATTCCTGCATTCTTAGCTACGCATGGAAAAATAGTATGAACAATAGAATATAATAATTAAATGAGCAAAACTATACAAAATAAACATTCAGATACTAACTTAGGTTCTAACATCAGAACAATACCCCCTCCCCTGACAAGACACTTGACCTCGAGCACAAATGATGAATAATGTACTATGTTTATCTTATAACAACATATAAGCAATTCGTAAGCAGGATCCATATTGAGATCTTTTAGTGCAGCATAAAAACAAGCTATTTGATTTCTCTTAAACTCCTTTATGTCATGCAATTCAATAATTCTTTCTTATTGTGCTGCTAATGCTTAAACTTCCATTATTAATCTTTCTAAAACCTTTCTTGGTGAAGTTTAGAAAGTTCTCTTAATTTATTACATTGAATGGGAGGATAAAAAAAAAATTACGTTGTTGTTTAAAATCTTTCCTAAGTGAATTTGATTGATCTCATTTCAATTTGGGAAACGGTAATTGTGCATCCCCTTCTAATTGAAAAGGAACCAGCCCAACCTTCTCATCTTTAGATGCATCATGATGTTGATAGAAGTGTTCACAATGATTAATCTGTCCCAAAGGATCATTAGAACCATCAGGAAAATCCAATTTAAAGTATTGAGGTACACAATTTCCCTCTCCACATTCTCTTCCCCTGCTTGTTGGTCTTTTTGGCTCTTATTAATATTTGCTGTCATGGTGTCCTGTTCTTCCAATTTAGAGGCTTACAAATCACTAGCAATACTCTTATTGTGCAAATAATTTGTCAAAAACAATTCTGTCTCTCTCCCATTTTGCTCTATACATTTCCTGATGCCTAGTCTCAAAAACAATTCCGTCTCTCTCCCATTTTGCTCTATCCCATGCTATGTTTTCTTGATACATAGCCACTAAGGTTTGAAATTGCTGCTGAAAACCTTGTTAATCCCTTGTTTATTGGCTTTGATACTAAATGGTATGGTCCCAAGCTTGGATCTAGTTATGGGTGTATGTGATTGAATATAAAAGAAAGAATTGGTCCTCATTAAGAGGGAACTCTACAATCTCCTAGAGTTCGTTTGAGAGAACTTCACAATCTCTGAGTTGTAGGAACTCAGACCATGTTGAAAATTTTGCTTAATTCTTTCATCAATGCACAACCTTTTTAGACCATTTGATACAAAAGTAAAGACTAGATAACTACAACTACAATAATGGAATGAACTTAACAACTACCCGCAAACAAAGAAACTGATTCCTGCATTCTTAGCTACACAGGAGAAAATACAAGGAGTGATGGAATAATAAATAACTGAATAAAATTACCCAAAATAAATCATTCAGCTACTACTTAGGTCCCTAACGTGGATATTTGCTTGACTTTTATCCATGTTGATACTATGCTGCTTGCATTACTTTTATTGGAACTCTTTGCAACATCTTTTTAAGCCCTTGTTTTATTTGATAGTCTACTTGCATTGCATTATCCATCTTATTAAGTCTAAATGTTTCTCATATAGGATTTGCTGATTTAAACTTGACTATTACACTGAAAATATTATATATTTTTTTCCATGGAGTTTTTCAACCTTGTAGAACCATAAAAGATGCTAATATACTCTTGAATAAAATGCTAACTTTCACCAATTGCATAAATTGCATGTGAACCTGCTGTTTGCAGTTTAGTGGCATAAAAGCAATGGGCTACATCAATTTTCATGTCTTCTCCTATTCTGAGAAAAATGTAGTGATTGCTTGGTCTTCATAAAATCCTAGCTATTCCCTTTAGTTTATCCTCCTTTCCTCCACAAGATGTTTGATCATTCAAGCCATACTGCCTAATGAACTTGTGCCCAACTAACAAACTCCTTTGCATGACTTTCCCTTTGAAATTCTCCAACTTTTAACTCTCCACTGCTATCCACCTTAACTAATTTGTTGTCTTATTGAAATTGAGCTTGGGTGGAAAATGAGGTCAATTTTGTTCTCTGGATCTGTAGAGTGAAGAACTGGAGTAAAGTCTTTCAGATTTGTTGTAGAAGTGGATGAATATTGGTTCTTTAAGTTGGAAAATGTTGCACTGCTTAAAGGAATAGCTTGGAAGAAATGGGACTTAATTTGAGGATGATTTTTGTTTCATAATGGCTGAGTTAGCAATATTTCTTGCCAAGGACAGTAGCTGACAGCCTCTGCATCTTGCCCTTCATTCTATTATTTCAGCACTTTTCAGCGACACCATTGAATCTTGTCATTGTACCTCACATAGTCAAATGCTCCAAGGATAATAGAGAACTTCATATGATGGAAAATTACCCCTACTTCCCATATCTAGAGGCTCTTCAAACTACTTAAACTCCTCTCACTCGAAAGCAATTACTAAGCAACCTTGACCATTGGATGCTATTTAAAAGAGCAATGGGAATTGAGTGTTAAAGGAGGGTGGTTCTTATTGTGTAGCTAACCAAAATTAATGAAAAGAGGTTGGTGGATTCTTGTGGGGAGAGAGTGAAGGTACCACAATATGAATATTCTAAGATTAAATCAAGTACCCATCAATTACCTTGGGAAAGAAACAAGGAAGAGAAAAATTCCTAGTTCGTGAGGAAGAGTGCTTAGGCTAGAGGTCTACTTATCATGTGCTTCTCCTATTTGGCTCTTAGTTTTCCTTTTTGACTATGAATCTTCAAACTATTTCTTGAGGAGAGCATTATTGTCATGTCCCAATTTTGGGACATGACAATTCTAAGATGTGGGAATCGCTTATGCTACCAACACGTATAGACCCTGCTATAATCTTACAATTATTCTATGTTATAACAATTCTATATTTAACATTCTCATTTCATCTGTCATCATCATCATTAATATTATCATAATCATATTACATTTAGCATTTTAGGTAACAGTACAAGTAATATTTACACAATAGTTTATACATTACTAGCTCACTTAATTACAGTACCATGGAGCTATTAGGATTACAAAAGAAAAGTCTAAACTTAGATTATTCCATGTTATAATAATTCTATATTTAACATTCTCATTTCATCTATCATCATCATTAATATTATCATAATCATATTATATTTAGCATTTTAGGTAACAATACAAGTAATATTTACACAATAGTTTATACATTATTAGCTCACTTAATTACAGTACCATGGAGCTATTAGGATGACAAAAGAAAAGTCCAAACTCAGATATTTACATTGCAAAAGTTCACTGGTCCTAATGAAGCTGAAAGCTTGGGAACCACCTCTACTCCTGACCTGAAAAATATTAAATCACTAAAAAGAGTGAGTATTGGAATACTTAATGAGTCAAATATATATATTACCATACATTTAGGCTAAATAGTAAGGCAAGTCAGATAGCCAAGTAAAAGATTCAATATATTGCATACCAAATGTCAAACTCTTGGGTAAAGCAAGAAAGATAGATAAACAATGGTAGATCAATTAAGTATCAGTAATATATCTCAAATAAAGAGCAAATAGAGTCAAAAAGTCAATGGAACATGTAAACATGTAAATATAACAGATGTTGGGCATTAATCGCATACTTATCACATATTATAATTAGTGTACATAAGGTGGATTAGATCTTATGGTTAGGACATTATCCCTCCCTAGCAAGGGTTTAAATATATATTGTGTATAATGTTGATGGTATCCACCTACTACCCCATTAGTAAGGTAACTCTGTCATATCAACACATAAATAGGTAAAAGGAATCAAAAGTAGTATCAAGTAATTAATGGAAACAAATAAGCTTAATCACATAATCAATATGTCCAATAAGTTCCCATTAATCAATCAATGTGTCAATGGATCAATAAGCAAGAGATATATGCAATAGAACGTAGGTCAAATGTCATTAGACTGAAATAGGGTTTAGGTACTTAGGATGCCAATGGTGCATATTTGTGTTGGCGAAACTGATAACAATTGGTAAGTTTGAAACAAATATAAAGGGCATTTTGTCGATTACTTGGTGTGCATTACTTTAGCATCAAAATGGTAGGGTTTTAGGGTAAGTTTAATAACACCAACATATCATATATCAAGCTCACAATTCAAATAACACAATGGCAATATCAAACACAATAATAATATAAGGAATGTGAAGCAAAATGGGCTTGAATTCAAGAAAAATTCAAAGGAAATTCTGCATGTATGGTTCGGCCAAGGGAGTGTCATTGTCCAAATGAATTTCTTAATTTAAGAATAAGGTTTAATTATACATAATAATATATATATGACTCACCTTGATAGTTGGTTTGATAAAAAACTCAATAGAACTTCAATTTTGTCGAAGGAGACACAAATGCTCTTTATTTACTTTCTTTGATTCTGCATGAAGTATTTCATTTGTTTTAGGCTTAAATGGATGTAAGTAAGCATAATTTAACTTTAGATTGAATTAAGGAATTCATATGGAAAAATTAGGGTCTGACATATTCATCTAGGTTAGGGTTTTCTATCCATTTCAATATATATATGTAATTAATCATCCAATTCATCTTATTAACTATTAACATGACTTAAATGAATGAAAAGAAAGAAGAAACAAATAATTTACCTAATTTTCCCCTTGTTGCTGAATCCCTCTTCAAATTTTTTAGGTCAAGCTTCCTTTGATCCTTTAATGAAATTTGATGTGTAAAAGGTAGTTTAGGCTTAGTTTAAGTGTTTAGATGAATTTTCCTTAAGATTTCCTTTGTAAAGTTTGAAGTAATTTGACAGAATTTGGAAAGGGAGAGTACGGCCAAGAGAAAGGAAGGAAGGGAGAATGAAGAAATGAAGAAAAATTTGGTTTAGGAAGGCTTATATAGGTAGGTGCATTTCTAGAAATTAGAAATGCACCCCCAACACTTTAGATATTCATGTTTTAACCCTTCAACTTATAACTATTTACCTTTTTATCCCACTTTAATTTTAACACAGTATTTCTTATATTTCTTTAGCGAATGATTTCATTGGTGCATTTAAACATATACACTTCTGAGCTCATTTAAAAATTCTAGCACCGAGGTGGCTTCTTCTCTATTGGTGTTTGTTCCATGCAACTTGTCTAAGTATGCATACATAGTGTTTCTATGATTAAATGGAACATTTCTAGGATGCTACAATTATCTCTGACTTTCTGCTGGGACTAGGAAGGGGCCATCAATCATTTTGTCAAATGATACTTGCACTCGTACAGTCATCTTCTTCATCACCTCAAATTAACCTGTTATTGATATCTTTCGACCTTCTTACCATTAAACAATGCATAGGGAAGATAGAGATAAAGGGAAAATATAGAAATCTTAATGAGAGGGTAAGCTATCCTATAATTCATATGGATACCTTCTTTTCTTTCCTCTATAGACAGTCTTTTTCAGATTTCTGACATCTATAGAAATTTGAAACTGCATGCAGTATGAATATAGCATTATTGATTGTTTTTTGCACTCCATATTGACATGCTTGTCACTTGCCCAGGATTGATGATGAAGAAGATGAGATATTGGTCAATGATCAGGATGTTCAAAGACTTGTGATTGTCACTCAGGTAGAGGTGTTAGGTAGCATTTTTTTTTTGGGGAGCAAGCTGTTATTGTTTGATATTTCTTTATCTGTATACCATCAGATTTCAATGATACAATGGTGAATATCCTCTTGAACCGTAACAACATTCACTTTGTATGAATATATTTGTATGAGGGTTATAACTGCATAATAGGTTTTTTTTTTTTTAACCCCCTCTCTCTCTCTCTCTCTCTCTAGTCAGGCCATGTGCCTTTAATGACAGTGAGTAGAAGCACAAAAAAACCTTCCTTTTTTCTTTTACCTTAATTCTTATTCAGGATTCCTTTTGAAATGATAACTAGTCTTTGAAACCCCACATGTTGATTAATTGAAAAATGCTAGTCAGAGTTGCTTTCAGGGTCATTGTGCCTGACAAATATACCAAAGAGCTCCTTGCCACGGTACTATGTAAGATATGGATGTGACGAACTTGCTCAGTTTAGGCCCTAGCATTTGATATAGTTTGAAAAACTCAGCCCTTTTAGGTCATAGCATCGTTGCTATTTGGGAAGGGGCATACCATAGAACAAATATTTTGGCCTATTGCAAGTTTATGACAGAATCATAACAGAACTACCTATGTCAACAGCATTCTAACATACGTGAGTTGACATTGATACCATTTGTAACACCACAAGCCAATCACCCAGAAGTGGAAGCTGGATTTGCTTTGACAGTCACTGGGCTTGAAATAGATCCAGGAGCAAAATGTAAAATAAAATTTTTAAATTTCTGTTTGCATTAACATGCTGAATTCTGTTAGCACTTTTAAATTAGTGTTATTTATGCCTTTCTTAATATTTTGATTGTGTTATTCAGGATGACTTGAAGCAATCAACTACTAGGCCAATGACCATGTTTAGTGATTGATCACTTTTTTCTTTTTCTTTTTTTTTTTTTATATTTTGTGCAACCAAGTTTCAGAAGTGGGTTCACTACTGTGATATAAAATAAGATTTTCTTTCTAAGGAATAGGCTTGTTGTTAAATCTCTTTTTCCTCTCTCTGGTCTTGTGCGTATCATATCTTTTCTCTCTGACTTCCCTCCTCTGCAGTTCTTGTGCATGCTTTTATTTATATAGGACTATGATAATGATTTCCTTCATCTAGCTGACCATCAATTTGTTCACATTTTAATTTCTGGGCCTTTGCTATGTATATGTATATGTAGAATAACAGAGCAACTGAGGGATTCAAAACCAGTGGTAAAGAATCAAAATCCATTTCTAAAGAGCTTGCTTCTGCAATTAATGATGGCCTCTATTTCTATGAGCAGGTTGAGGCTTTTGCCTGTGCTATTTTTGAGAAGAATTATATAGTTGAATTGGATCAAATTTCCCTCCCCTGTTGGTATACTTAATGCCTCCACTTAATGATCCTTAAAACATGATTGCTATTGACAGGATCTTAGAACTAAGCGATCTAATCGCAGAAAGCTTAGTTCTAATTTTGAGAACAGAGATGGGAATTCAAGATTTACCAATAGCATTCCAGGAGTGTCAAATTCAAAGGCTAGTGAGAATTCCACTACAAGTGGTGGACATGAAGAGTCTGGAAATTCCAATAATTTAAGGAAACAAAATAAAGGGTTTTCCAAGCAGCAGTCATCACATAAGCAGCGATTCTTCTCCTGCAACTTTAGGAATCATGGTCCTGGCCGTAATTCTTTTGGAATCATATCAGAAAGTCCACCGAGTAACTCGGTTGGATTTTTCTTTAGTTCTACACCTCCTGAAAATCATGGGTCAGTACAAAGTTATTGTTGTCTGAGATCTGGAATTTGTTTTTGAAGCTAAGGTTTTCTGCCTTTTTTTTGAATCATCATCTTATTTTCATTGTTTAAGAAGGGCAAAAAAAAAAAGTCAGCCATGTTATGGGAGAACAATGTTGCTGTAATAATTAGTTTCAGAAGTTAGTGATGCTGTTTCCAAGTTCCCAAACAATATATCCAAGTTATTTGGCTTCTTGTTTAGCTTTCGCTGAGCTATTGAATGTCTTAATCTTAATTTACAGTCCCAGGTCTTCAAAGTTGAGTGCTTCACCACATAGCTCTCTCTCAGGCAGTAGTCCTCCTGTGGGTTCCATGCCAAAGTCATTTCCTCCATTTCAGCATCCAAGCCATCAATTGTTAGAAGAAAATGGTTTTAAACAGCAGAAGTAAGCAAATTATCTATGGGTGGGTGCATATTTGGGTGTGAAGTGACTTGTGGGTCTCTTACTATCCTTGCATTCTGAAAGTTGTCTCTTCTGTGTGCTTTCTTTAGGTACCTGAAGTTTCATAAGCGTTGCCTGAGTGACAGAAAGAAAACGGGAGTCGGTTGCAGCGAGGTTTGTCCCTGAACTTGCTTAGCATGTTGAAAGGAGGAAAAAAAAATTCTTCTAAGTTGTTTAATCTTTCATTGTTTTATGGATCAAGGAAAAAGCGCATGATGGGAGCTTTATTGTGGTTGTTTCATCATTTCATTTTCTATTCCACTAGCTGAATTATGTTGGTTTTTCTCTGACCATGCTTGCATGAGAACTTCATCGTCCTCTCTCTCTCTCTAACTTTACTTTACAACCGCTAAAAGAACCTGCTTCCTTCTGCAAATGAAGTCTGGGTTTGCTTTGAGATAAAGAATGCAGGACTATATTTGATAATTTCAGTGCTGGTTTCTAATTTTTAATAATTTCATATGGTTGCAAAAATTTGTGTGGGTGTAATATAATTTCTGTTTATTTAGTATTAATCCTATTGATTTAAGATTTATCGCCCTTTTTTATAAGCTGATGGTGTTTTTAGTCATCTACATAAAATTTATATGAACCTTCAAACATATTTCTTTTATTCCCCTGATTTGATTGCTTAGCCGGCCGTGCCTTTTTTTTTTTGGGGGGGGGGGGGAATAGTAGTATGTTGTTTTATAATGGTATCCGATTGTTTTATTCTAGTGTAGTTTGACTTTTTGTTCATTTTTATACAGGAAATGAATACACTGTACAGGTTTTGGTCATATTTCCTCAGAGACTTGTTTGTTCCTTCCATGTATAATGAGTTCCGGAAATTAGCCATGGAAGATGCATCTGCTAATTACAATTATGGGATGGAGTGCCTTTTCAGGTTCTATAGGTATTACTGATAAGTTATGCTTCTTTCACATTGTTCACATTTTAGAGCTACATATAAGATCTTCTGCTTTGTTCCAACCATTTGTGTGCCTTTTCTTTTGGATACTAATTGCAGTTGCTCTACATATGCCATTGTCAAGTTGCTTTATATTATCAATTTGTTTCTATTTTCAGTTATGGTTTGGAAAATCAATTCAGAGAGGACTTATACAAGGATTTTGAAGAGCTTGCTCTTGAGTTCTATCGTAAAGGCAATATTTATGGACTTGAGAAATATTGGTAAAATTATCTGAACCTTTTCTCATACCACCATGATTCCAATTTAGGTTCCCTCCTTGAAAATTTGAGCAAGACATTAGAAATGCTCTCTTGGTACGCACATATGTACACATGCATGCACACATGTATAAACCAATATATACATATCATAAACGCATATGCAGTTTGTTTGATATTGAAGTTGTATTGTTGAAATAATTTGTTAAGATATGATAAGAAATTAAACAAAGAAAGTGACTAAATAGGAGCCTTGCCCACAATGTGGTCTTGTTAAATATGCACTTTAGAATAATTAAGACCTTATTATTGAAGAGAGGAGAGTTACAAAATTTATTTTTGGGGAGGGAGGGAGAGGAAGAGGGGGGTGTTAAAGTGTGCTCGCTACAGAAAAGCAAAACTAATTAAGTAGCAGCCTCCAACCACAGCATTGTGTATTTGCTAAAGACACATTGAAGTTGACACTCATAACGAGGGAAAAATACCAATAAATAATTCAAAATAGAATTATACCTATTCTAGTTATATCACTTGGACACATTCCTTATATAACGAAGCTTTGTTTGGTCCATATATTTGTAACATATCCCATATCCGCATGTCCCTAGTCTTTTTCAGTTAATGGATATGCTCGTCTTTTTCAGTTAATGGATATGCTAGTCCCTCGTAGATTATTCATTTGCGTACAACAAAATATACCTCTCACCCTCAAAGATGGACAGAATTTGCAGGAAGAGAAACTTGATGAACCATGCTTCATTTTAAACCAACACTAAGAACAATTAGCCTTAATCTCAAGTTAGTTGGGGCTGGCTAACAGGATCCATTTCTTCCATTCCACTTGGTTTCGAGTTTTTTCTTTAGAAAAATTTAGCTTGTTTAGATCTTTCCTGACCACTTCTTCCCATATCATCGTGGATCTTCTCCTTCCTCTTTCATCCTTGTCCATTTTAAGATGCTCCACTTTCCTTACAAGGGGGCTCCTAGTGGTCTACGACACATGATCAGATCACCGTAATCTTCCTTCTCTCAGTTTCTCATCCATGGGTGCTAGAGCTGTGCAATTATGATTGTCACCAAATATACCTCAAGAGAACCGACTATTTGAAACCTGATATTTTTGTTGGAGACAATTTTTTTCAACTCAGGTTGGTATTGTATGAGATAACATAATGTAAGTTTGGGTTCTTATATCTGTTAAGTTACCTGACTTGTGCTATTAAAGAAAATGACTGCCTTTTCATCAAGGATATATATGATAATGATATATAATTATCCTTTACATTAAAAAAAAAAAAAAGACTCGAACTTTTTCGATCTACTGCCGATATGTTTTTCCACTCTCCTGTCCTTCACAATCTCAAAATTTTCAACATAATTTCTTGTCTTCCAAGTCTCATGCAGTTACCCTCACATCATTTTTTTCCAAGAATTATCTATTTTCGGATTGTCAAGTATATCCATTAAATTGTGCGGTGGCATGGTAAAGCTTTTGGTTTGATTTTGCTCTAAAGAATTTATATTACACAAAAAAAGTTTTGATTTTGTTGATTATGCTGGATTGTTGATAATAATTTGTGAATTGATTGATGGGTCTCAAGCCACTTTAAAAGGTTCAAGAGCAGCTGCTGGTGATGCTAGATCCGTGCATGAGGTATGAAAATCTTGTTTTTGTGAGGAAATTGCAACTGCTGCTATTCCATTTGATTGAGGTTCGATGAACTAAAAGATGGTAATATGATAACCAGACCATGAGTCGATGCACATTCCACTTAATCCTAACCTATCCGGTTGGTTTATGCAAGTTTAAACCCAAATGATTTTGGGGTCAGGTAAAACCTGAGACAAACCCGACCCAGATTTGAACAGCCCTAATGGATGTCACTCGTATCTTTCCATGAATACGTTCAGCTCTAATTTGGTCAAATCTCATATGGCTGCACATCCCTCTTAACATTTTCATTTTGAAACAAATACATGAAAATTTAAAAATTATTCTTTTTCAAAATTTAAAGCCATGTGTCATTGTTGAAGTGAGAGAGAAAATAAAAATAGAATTGAAGAAATAGAAAGAAATAACTAAAAGTCTTTAGCATTTCTTTTCTTCCTCATATTCAACAGAAACTTCCTTTTTCACTTGCTCTTAATCTCAACATCTCTCTTTTTTCTCAAAACACTTTTTCTGTCACTCACAAACTTCTTAAGATCATTTAAAGCTCTAATACCATTTGTTGGAATTGGAGGGCAGAGAACTCTCACAAACGAGCACAGTACACACAACAAATTCAGGTTCTGTAAACTGAACCTCTTAGCGCATACCACTTATATTGATTTTCTTAAAGTTGATATAGTTCTAGTCAACTATAAACTTCCTATGCCCCTTATTCCAAGTCAAATCCAGTTCCTTTGCGTAGCCCAAAGCTCAACCATTATAGAGGACATGACTCCTATTGACAGCAAAATCCCCCAACCTACCACCTGCATCTCAACCTTGTCCTGCCAAGGTTGCCCTTCATTACCTCTTTGGTATTCAACTTTATCCACTCAAGGTAGAGGATGCCAACCAAACAGCTGTACTTTCCTTTTCACCCGCATGTTTTGAAATCTTGTCTGCATCCAATCCATCCTTAAAATCTTTTGCTTGATCATAAATGAGGCTCCTTTCATTAACAACACACTGACTAGTTACTACTGATATTTTTAACTGGTTCACAAGTTTGTTTAAGTAAATGTATGTGATTTCATGAAAATAACCACTTAGGCCATATTTTATCATGGTCTTTGACACTGTATTAGGATACTTCTGCTCTGCACAGTTTTTGGCCCTAATGATCTAATGCTGGGAGATTTTGTGGTCTTCAGTGTAGTGTTGGATTAGTTTATCTGCTCTCTGAATACTTGGTGACTTTCATTTAACAGTTGCTTTCTTCTTACTTTATATGAATGATATTATGCAGAGTTTTGATACATTTCTTTCTTATTTTCTAGTGAGAAAAATACAAGTCAATGGTGAGGAAGTTTGTAGTAAATATATTTTCATGCATATACTTTGAATGTCATTCGAAGTCTCAATCTTCTCTTTTCACTTGTTAACATCATCTATTTTGAAACTTGTTTTGCAAGGTCCTCTTTTTTTATTATCCATACTAATGCATCTAAGATTGTAGTAGAAAATAGGATATAGTACTTTTTGGTGCTAAGACAGTTTGTGCGTTAGCGGTCTGCATTGTTTCCCAGCAGAAATTCAGTGTCGAATTAACACCCTAAACAATAATCTGATTAAGTTTGTAAATCTAGGGGCTTCTTCAAGATTTTGGGGAGTATATTTATAGGACTTACGGCAAAGTTTTGGATATGCTGAAACATATATAATCAATGCCTAGACTTATAAATAAAGATATTTGAACTTGGGTTGGACTTTTAGCAATTAAAACCAGTGTAAAATCTGTGAAATTTAGGAAAAAGTGGAGCCAACTTCTGGACCCTCTTATTCTAGGTGGCAAGGTGCCTGTTAAGTTTTATTTTTATTATTTTTAGTTTTCTGAATTAATTTTGGGATTAAGGCTAAGTTGAGTTGAGTTTATTTTTAGTTTTCTCAATTTTGCTGCTGTTTTTTTTATTTTCTGTTTTTTGTTTTGCATGCCTCTTGAAATTCATGGAACTAGATAGGGGCCTAACTGAGCTGAGCCAAGCTTACTCGAGTTGGTCACCTCCCACACCAAGCTTGAGCCAAGTTTTTAAAAACCTATATATTGACCGATTTGTAAAGATTATGGTTCAGTGACGTGATATTCACTGATAAAGCCTCGTGATTTAGAAATCATAATGAAATGTTAGTGCATCAAGCGTTACAGTTGGTATGGATGTTACATCCCATTTTGATAACACTGAAATAGCTGGGCAGAGGAGAACGAGGAAGAGGGGGTGGGGTGGGGGGTTGGGTTATGTGGGTTTGGTAGGGTGCACTGCATAGCTAGATATCTGGAGACGGCAGAATCTGAATTTTCAGATTTTTTTTTTCTATTTTTATTTTTAAATGTTGGAAGGAAGAACAAGGAGTTACCTGCTGGAGAATTTTCTGATTGTTTAGTGTATTATTCTCTGTTATAACCCTAGTGTTTAATATATATTTTTTTTATTTCTTTAAACCCTAGTGTCTTATTGGGCCTTCCTTTAAGCTTTATGTAATTTAATAATACTGCCAGGCCATTTATACGAGGTTGCCCCCACTGGTAGTTTATATACAAACACTTCTGTTTTAAATAATTTTAAAATTAGCTTCTTTAGGAAACCATGTTTTATTATTGAGTATAATAATCCTTTAGATGTTTATGTAACTATAAACTGCATATTCAATTTAATTTTTGGTTTTCAGTTGATTTGATTCATTAATTGTTTGAAAAATAGTCATGGTAGTGGCAGCCAATTTAGTCTAATTCCATGAAACTTTCCATTACTGATTATGTTTTTTGAAATGCTAGCTTGAACTCAATTCAAGCTCCAATGAACTCTGGGCACTCTAGTTCGAGCTCTGCTTGCCAAGCTAGACAAGCCAAAAGGAACAAAAATTTTAACTAATTTATCTCGAGGACTGTGAACAATGAAATATTAGACTAAAAAAACATAACTCTTGGGTCTGCTATGTGACAGGCCCCCACATTTAGTCATTTAAGGTCACAACTGATTAGAAGAGGGTTTCCTTCTCCTTTTATAAGGTGACAGCCCTCTCCACTGCTACTTACTGAGGCAGGAATTTGTTCTGCTTATTGTCATTATTATTTTCATTATGATCATCATCATCATTATCAGCATCCTATATTTTAATGATAATAGTTTGCATTTTAGAACTCCATTTTATTTACATCCCCTACTGGTTCAAAGATGTCATTCTATAATCTAATTTAGATTTTAATCATATTTATAAATGTATTATGTAATTAAATTGGTTAAATAATAATAAACTTTTTTCAAATATCAATAGACCTGAAATAACCTTGTTTGTGAATGTTATCGAGCTGAGTTCCCCTGCGTTGATGTTCACCGAGCACACTTGTTACTTGCACCCATTAGTAGAATGGGAAGTAAAAAATTTAAGATATACTATGTAGTTTGCATTGACACTTAAAAGGATATCGTAAGATATACTACGTAGTTTGCATTGAAACTTAAATTATACATATTAGTACCTTTTGTAATTGCTTCAATAGCAAATGAATGCTATACTTATGCTGACATGATTTTTATGTTGTTGATATGAATTAAAATAACCATTAATTGTGCTTATGGTTGCATGTGCCAATTGAGTTGTTTAGATGTGTTTGGGAGCCACACAATCATCTAAACATAATTCTTATTTATATTTTAATTATAAGTATAAAAAAAATAAAAAAAAAAAGGTATCTTGAGTGACAATTGCAGCTATTGCTAGAGCTTTTCATTTTATAGGTATAACATATCATTCCATCATATGCTTTTATGGTTTAAGTATAACATGATCTAAAAGCTATATTTCTCTCTCTCAGTTTTAAGGTTTAGATTTGGGGAATTGTTCTTGGTCTATCAAGTTTCTAATAAAAACTTGGTTAAAGCCTAAAACTACTGCTTGTGTTAAACCATGGTAATGGTCCTGTATGCTTGTAGGATTGCCGAGACTTCGGTAGGATATATTCCTGTTTGTTATCCTTTCCATTTCAACTCTCGAGGAAATGTAGTATTATAGCAATGAGTGTATTCTCTCCTGTGAATTAGATTTTTTTCTGTGTCCATTTCTTTTATAATTAGAGTTTTTGTCTACATGTTAGGGCATTCCACCATTATGGTGGGCTTCGTGACCACAAAGAGCCGCTAAAGAAACATCCAGAATTGGATAGGTTGCTGAGGGAAGAGTACCGCAGGTTGGAAGATTTCCGGAACAAAGAGAAGCATGTAAAAGAGGAAAGTCATTAGCAGGCGGTAATGCTCATTTTCCTTGTGGTACTGGTAACATCCTCCCAATTTTGAAAATTGATTATGATAAGCAGGGAGTGTGACTGAGCCTATATTTTGTTGAATGAGAGGGAAATTTGTTTTTTGTATATTGTATTTTGGGGGAATTGTTATTTGCATCTGTAAGAGCAGCTGACTACTGAGGTTTTTGTTTTGTTTTTATTTTTGCCCTTTTTCCTTTGGTGAGGTTCTGGGTCTCGGGTTTAACACTTCAATAACTGTCTGCTAGCTCAGCAAGGTGCCTGCTTGTTCACTGCTGCTCCAATTCCCTCATGTTGTAACATGTACATAAACTGAAACGGAAAAAGCCAAAAAAAAAAAAAAAGAAAAAAAGAAAAAGAGAGAGAAATTAATGCTGTAGTGACCTTGTGAAAATCGAATAAGTAGAGATTCGAGATTAATTTTTATTTCAAATTCTAAGTTTGTCTGATTATTCTATATTCATGTTATTCTTGTCTTTCTGCTATCGCCGGATTCATAAACTTCTGGCTTTTTGAAGCGAGTCCACGGCCTTAATTCAGATATTGGACACAGTTTTAGATAATTTCTACCATTTTTTTTTTGTTTACTTTAGTGGATGGAATATGGAGAGAGGTTTTTACTTTACTCATACAACTCATACATTATGTTATATTATATATATAAATTTATGTTGATAGGAAAAAAAAAAGTGGAAGAGAATGTTTCATGTCCTTGCCTTGGGCAAGGAAGATATTAAATTTTGGGTAAATTTCTAGGAGTTTGCTCGATCACACTGGCGGAGCTCTTGAGTGGGTGCATTCGTTGGTTTATCTCTTGCTTGGAGCAAGGGGATGAGGGATGTTTGTTTGAATGTGACAATGAAGCTGTGGTGACAATGCTAAATAACAAGGAGGTGGTAGTAAACAGTAATATTTTGTTGGTAAAAAAACATCAAGAACCTGTTATGGGAGAGCTATGATTAAGCACACTTATAGAGAAGCAAATTATAGTGCCAGTTATTTATAATTTTACTTTTATCATCGGTGCCCACTAGTTAAAAGAACCTTCACAAGATATTTTAAGTATGCAATCCATGATATTTATGGAGTTGCTTATAATAATATTTGGACTATAAATTTCAATATCTAAAAAATATTTTTAGTAGTCAAGAGAGATTTAATGATAAAAGAACTAAAATATCTTTAATTTTTTTTAAAAAAAAAAAAAAAAACTCAAATTGATTAATAGTTTTTTTCTTCATTTTGTCTAATTAGATCTAAAAAATTATTTTGTGACATAATTAAGGAAATATTTTTTATTTATAGGCTAATTGAACTTAATTTTTGTTTTAAAAAATTTATTTATATTATAACAATATAAATTTATGTTCTAAATGCAAAAATTATTTAATTCATTTTAAACTAATTAAAATGAAATTTGTATAATTATTTGATAAATAAGTATTTCTTGCGTGTATGAAAATTAATCAACTTATTAGTATATTATATGTTTTCTCTTGTATGGTTTTCTTCTTTATATACTCTTTCATTATTTGCCCATTCCAATGGGAAAAAAGAGGCACTGAAAAGCTAGTGTTTATGTATATGAGAAGTGTAATTAAGTTTGTATAAATAGTCACGTGATTGTAATCTTTAATTTTTATTATTAACCTTAATAACAAAATTAGTTATATGAGAGGCAATATATATTAAACCTAATCCAAAAAAGAGCTCATCGAAAATCCTCACTCATATTAAACTTAATCCAAAAAAAAAAAAAAGCTCATCGAAAATTCTCGATCCTCTGTTAAGTTGTGGTAATCAAGAAAGCAATCAAAATCAAATCAAACAGTGTCAGTCAAAAAACACTAAGAATGATTGATCTCATCATCACTACTCTCTGCTTGAAGCAGATGGATAAGATATTTAAGTCACATATCTCTCCTATCAGAAGAGTCACTCAGCCTCTTCACCAAAGAGAGTTACTTTCAGCCCCAAAAGAAGTAACTTCAGAAAAAAATATAAGAAACAAATAGAACAATTATTAAAAAAAAAAAAAAAAAAAAGAGGAGGATAATATTTAACTCAAGTATTAGAGGACCTTTGGCTTAACGCTTTAATGCGAATGTGTTAATTTTACAGTTTTAAATTGATTTAGGAGAAATTTTATCCACAAACAACTTATCACTTTTATTATTAGGATATGCAAAAACGCATTTTCTCAAATAATAAAGTTATTAATTTTCTAACTGTCGTCTAAGAATTCACAATTAATTTGAGGTGAATTTAAGTATATATTGTTTTTTCTTGCTAACGAAATCTAAGAAAATATATAAAGATTACATGCAAAGTGAATGATATTAAAATTATTTTCAAAATTAAAAAAATTAAATCTTAATTAAAGTAAAATGAATATAAAAATTAATCGAATATAATTTAATTTAATTAAAATTTTATTGTTATGAGTTCACAAACAATGTAATTTATTCATCGTTAAGCCACAAAAAATCGAAAAAAACAAAAAGCATTAAAGTTAAGAATAAAAGACCCGAAGATTTGACCAATAGACAGAAGTAAACAAAAGCCTTCATAAAAAGAAAAAAAACACTTATGGTAAAAACCAAAAGATACCGGAAAAGTGGTTTTCCTGCAAGTAATCAAATCGTTTAAACTCAACTAAATTAATTAAATTTAATTTAAATTAATAATTTTATTATTTATTTAGTTTAATTTCATTTAAAAAATAAAATAAATAAAAAATTCAATTTGATTTACAGTTTAAGTATTTTTTTTTCGATTTCAATCGAATCAAATCGAGATATATATATATATATATATATATATATATATATAATCATATTTTTTTAACTTAATATTAATTTAAAATTTAAAAAATACCTTTTATGAAAATTAATTTAAGATAAATAAAAAATAGTCTAATTTTTAAGAAAAAAATATAAGTTTCGTGTCTGCTAATTAATGAAATAGATAAATTTTGAGTTATATGATATTGATTTATTTTTAAAAATTTTTTTACTATAGTTTATCAAATTTTTTTTTAAATTTATAATAAAATAATAACGATTTATATAAAAAAATTTGATTTGAAATAGATAAATTAAAAATATTTAAATTAAATAAAAAATAAAAATTTAATTATAATAATAATTTAATTTGATTTGAAAATTTTTTAAATTAAAAATATTAATTTGATTTGATAATAATTTTTCAAATCAATATCAACCAATAGAGGAGAGGATCAGTGATAGTTCCAAATTAGAATAAAGAGTAGGACAAATGAGATGTGTGAAGTGATCAACTTACTATTTTCAGAAATTGGGAACTTAATTAACCCACCATTTGGTTTGATTATTGATAGTTGGCATTTTGGTATTTGTGGCCAGTGGTTGGCATTACAAATAATTATCAATCTTATTTGTTTTTAATTTATTATTAATCTTAAAATAAATTATTATAGTGCACCTGAGATTTATCCTAATTAGTACTTTAATTTTAAAATTTAACATTTTTACCTTTTAAGTAAATTTAAATAAAAAATATAAAATTTTGACCGATTAAAATATTTTATAATATATTAATTCATTTAATTTGAACAAATAAAAAATTAAAATATTTTATAATAAAATATTTTTAAAGGATTAAATTTTATATTTTTAAACTTTAAGGATAAAAGCGCTGTATGAATTAAAATATCAACCATTGAATTTAATAAAAAAAATTATTTTAAAGTGTTATTTATTAGAAAATATAAAGAATAAAAAATAATAAATTTTTAAATAATATTTCCTCCATTTCTAAATAAATGTTGTTTAGAATTTTTTTTTTCTAAATAAGTATTACTTTTAAAAAATTAAGGCTACATTAATATTTATTTTCAATTTTAACCTTTAAAATTAAAGTGAATTTAATGATTATAAAGATATTAATTTCCTAACTATTAAGAGTATTTTTGATAAATTTTTTAATTTTTTTTTTCTATTATTAAAGTGATTTATTGCAATTTTTTAAAACATGTAATACTTGTTTAGAAAGTGAGGAAGTCAAGATCAATATTCTTTTTAAAAGAAATTTTAAAGTAGTAATTAACTCCAATATACTAAATTTCCTCAACCTTTCAAAAATATATAAATTTTCTCCTGATAAATATCACAATATACTATTAAGTCTTTTCGTTCAATTTTGTCGTTAGTCAATCGTTAGTCAACTATATAAGGATAGTAAAAAGACAGAATTATCATTACTCTTTAATTTTAATTAATTACATTCTATTTTTACTTTAAAAAATATTTTTTAAGGTTAAAAAATATATTTTCATATTTTTGATAAATTTGAAAATAAAAATATTTTTTAAAAATATTTTATTTTAATTTTTAAAAAATAAAAAATTTGAAAATAAAAAATATTTTTTAAAAAATATTTTTTACTTTTTATTTTTAAATTTTTCAAAAATATGAAAATAAAATTTTCAATTGTATTAAAAAATTTAAGAAGAAATAGTTTATTTTTTTTTTAAATTATTTTTTAAAATAAAAAATAACAAATAAAAAATATTTTTGTTTATTTTTTATTTTAAAATTTATAAAAAAATATGAAAATAAATTTTTTTAACTCTAAAAAATAGAATGTAATTAATTAAAAATAAAGAGTAAGAATATTTCTATCTTTTTACTGTTCTTGTAGGGTTGACTAACGATTAACTAATAACAAAATTAGATGGAAGAATTTATATTGTAACAGTTATCAAGAGAAGTCAGTATATTTTTAAATAATTAAGAGAAATTTAATATATTAAATCATTTTATAAGAAAAAAAAAAATAATTAACCCTAATAATAATTTACTCTTAATCTTATTTAATTTTGGCTGAATTTAAATCATAGGCATAAAAGCCTTATCTTAACTAGGCCCAAAGTGGTTGTAACGTAACTAGCGCATGTATTATGATTAATGTTTATTTTTTTATTTAAATTTTATTATATTGATCAATAAATATTAATTTATATAATATAATTTCATAATAAAAAATTTTAATAAATTCATATGAAATTTAATTTTTCCAATTATAGTTGAAAATTTTAATAAATTTAACAAAAAATTATATTTTATTCAATTGAATATCTATTTTTTCTTATTAAAATCTTTTTAATTAATTAATTAATTAATTTTATGTTAAATACAACTTAAAAATGTTAGAACTCAAAAAAAAAAAAAGAAAAAGTTGAATATAAAAAATGAAACATTAGAAATGAGACGAGCATGAAATAAAATTTTAGCATATAGATATGAAGATAAAAGATGAGAACAGTAAAATGTGATCCAAATTCACTTCATTACTAAAGGGCGAAACCAAAAAATTTTATTAGAAGGAACCAAAGTTAGTATAACAGTAAATTAGAGAGTCAAATAAAATTTTTTTAAGAAAATCAATTAAAAAAAATAAAAAATATACACACATATATACATATTTTAAAAATTTTTGGGGAACCAACTCCCTCTAGTCCCCCTTTAATTATGCCCTTAACCGTTGCCATCCTTATAATAACAAGTGATGGTAACAATATATATGTGTATATACATATTTAAAGATTTTAAGAGGACTGAAACTCCCCCATCGTTACATTGCAATCCCTACAATAAGGAGTGATAGCGTGTCATACATGTGTGTTTGTTTGCGTGTGTGCTTAGCCTAGTTTTGTTATATACAATTGCTTTCCATGTTAGTTTCAACGGTTTATAAATCTAAGCGATGTTTTTACCTGTGGGGGTACGAGGAGTGAAAGTTCCACAGATGAATGGCTGCTTCGGATTTTCTAGTGCTTAGTTTCAGGATTTAATGCTCTCTTTGGATCAACATGATGACTTCGTCTGCCTTTTTTTTTTCTTTTCATTTTAAAATATCAAAATATTTTTATTTTAAAAATATAAAATTAGTATTTTATTTTTTGGGGCAAAAATTGAACTAAAATTACCATAAATTTATTTCTCTTTCCTAAACTTAATTTCACGAAAACCAAAAATTGAAGGATTAATAGAACCTTTATCATCTCCTTTCACCGTATCATGCTGCATTATTTTTCCACCGCTATTTTATAAAACTAATTAAATTATATGGCTATAATATTGGTGAATAAAAATAGGAAAGCAATAGAAAATAAAGAGAACTTGCACATACTAGGAAATTAATATGGGTATTAAGGTAAAACACATACTATTTTACACTCGTGAAACTGTAATTATAGCAACAGCATTCCCCCCAAGAATCAAAATAAACTAAATTCTTTATCTTTTTCTGAGCAAAACAAAGAATAATTATTACATATCAAAAACAGAAAGAGCAAAACTAAATAGGGAGAACGAACAAATTGGATGTATTAATACTAGCAAATTATTTAAATGATTAGAAAACCTATTAAAAAGACTAGCGTAAGTTAATAAAGTCCTAAAAGGAAACAACAATCTAATACAGCATTTCTGCCATAGATTAATAATAAGAAGGAAGAATGGAAAGACTTAGAATCCTATGCTTCACACTTCAAACTAATCCCGTAAACTTAGACACCGATGAAACTCTCAATCATGTATTTTCATGGTAATTTCAAACCTTCTTACTTGCACCTTTTAACTTCTATAGCAGTGGAGAAAAATTAAAAAAAAAAAAAAAGAAAAAAAATAACTAGAGAGTTCAAAATCGTTTAAACAATGCAAAATGATTTTTTTTTTTTTTTTCTATATGCTTTAGCACACATCAATCAAACGATGACAAGGATACGACCTTTTAAAATGTAATAAAAAGAAGAGAATTGTAAGAACAAGCATACATAATTTACAAGTGAATGTATAGCAATGAGAACATCCCAACTTTCTTCCATTCTATTTCTCAATACTGTTGGGTGAATGTCGGTACACTTGTGATTTCTTATCCATGCTTCATATGTACTTCCTTGCTCCTATCATGTTACCTAGATCTACATGTTCTCAAACTATCTGGTTAAGTGGGGCAAGTGTCCTAAAGTTTTATCACATTTAGTTAGGCTTTTGTATGGGAAAAGGGTAGAATTTCTGAACTACTCTATTACAATGAACATTATTCACCCTGAAAACTACATGAATTCCAACTAAATACAAGCAACTTTATTGCAGTTACTAGAGAATCTAAGCCATGTAAGCAATCAAAGTCTATGTACACTCATACCCAACTAAGGCTCCTATAAATTTCCACAATTCACCCTGGGAAGAAAATATTAACCCAAAGTGAATGTTAGGTTAAGAAATAAATTATCTGCTGTTCAAATATATTTTTCATTTTTAATATTTGAGTTTCTTTATCTTAGTTTTGACCACTGCTATTCTACGGGTGTAGTATTTCAGTAAACTAAAGTGTGCAAAAGCGTACTTAGCAACAGCAAAAATATACCCCACTGTACGTTCAAACTGCAAGCAGAATTAATAGAGTGGGAACCAACTAAATGTACTGTTCCTGTCCGTTCATCCAGCACTTTGATGCTTGACGAGCCTGAAATCAACCGTAGAAAAGTTAGCATAAATGAAATGAAATATAGGAAAAACTAAATTTAAATTAAAGATGATTTTGACAAGGCACACTCTTTCTAAACTTTTCGAGGACTTGAAAAACCGAAACAGGATGAACATAATTTTTTAACTTTTGACCCATCACAGTTTTCTTTCAATTACTCTAAAAAGAAACAAAACTAGCATACTATGGTATTCAAAAGCACAACGAATAAAAACTTGAAGACTCACAGTTGTACTCGGTCCATCCAATGGCCTGATGTTCGAGATCATACAAAACTAGCTTATTTGACAGTACTAAATCTGCACAGGAACACAGAAGCAGAATAAAGATTAAGAATCACATTCAATATAAATTTGTTGTTCACCAGAGGATATTCGTTTACTAATTCTTTGACAGAAGGCAATAAACAACAATTGCAGCCTGTTGTCAGCTAGCATTGGAGATTTGCTTCATTCCATATATCGTGTTAATTAGCAAAGCAATCAGGTAGCATTATGGTAAAGATAAGTTTCAAAATCCCTAAGCCTTCTTTTCCCCACTTTTTTTAGTCTTTTCTTTATTTTCAGTATAGGATAATTCCAAAGAATCTACAAACTAATCACATATAGTGGACTAGAACATAAACATCACATATTTTAAGAATCAAATTAGTCAAAGAAAAACTATAGGCTGAGAATGAAATAATATGTTACTGGTTCAGATTTTAAGCTGGATGCATGAAAAGGCTAAAAAACCTAAATGAACATCATGGGGACAATTTTGTTCTACAGAATAAACACATTTACATTAGAAAAACCTCAATGCATCTAAAATTTGCATGAAACAAACATGTATAAATCTTTGCTTATACCTCCTAAAAGAGTCATGTTTCTTCTATCCCTTGATTGCATTCCACTGTTTTGCCATCCGATACACCACAAACCTTCCTGTACAAGTCCAAATTAGTCAATGAGCTCATTCATGTAAATTGAATAGCAAGTACAATTGAATGTAATTGGTTGGCATTGACATTACATATGCACTGCAGTATTAGAAATGTGTGCACATGGGAAGAGATAGAAGACATCATTTATGGAACAAGTACAAAACTAGACATATATCAGCAATGGTCAAAATCTCTAAGGTTCAGATATATTAAATTCAAGTCTCTCCAAATCTAGAACCCAAACACTCAAAATTTCCCAAATCCAAACTTTTTTCCTCCATGTACCTAGAGCCAAATCCTCAAATCTAGTGCTAGTTCACTAAACCTAATTTCTAAAATCACAAATTTTTATCCACGACCTAATTTCACACCAAGGATAATCCAGCTCTCTGTCCTGCATTTGAGCCCCTCCCAAACAGTCTAAGCAGATGACAGCAATAGCTCTTTCATTCTCATCATAATAAGTAAAAAGTACTGTTTGAGCAGTATAATCACATCAAAAATACACAATAGTCCTTTCACTTTCACTATAGATATCTTGAAAAAACACCAGTCCTATAAGTAACTTCGACAGTAGGTACCTTGAAAAATTATTCTAACCGCTTCTGGTAGTCTTCCACAGACTAAGGCCATATCTTTTTTTCCGAAAGTATGCACATTCAGGGTTTCATTCTTTTCCCTGTTATTAGTTAAAAGAAATCCTATCTAAAAAAATGCCATCTACTAATTACTTTTCAAGAAGAATCTACTTGAGAATTCCTAAATTTGTGATTCCTAATTATCATTCTTGTTTGATGATGCGTAAGCTCCTTATGCATGCCTTCCCACAAAAACTAGCTAGTTCTATCATCTTTCCACCATACGAGAGGGCTTTCATCAATCTCCTACATTTGTAAAGAAGCTCTTATATCACGTGTAAATTATCTAAGCATGTAAGCCACACCATTTGGCCAAAATAAAGTAATTATATTATGTCCTAATGATTGTCGCATGAAAATACAGAAGAGCAACAATTCATGTACTGCTATTTAATTAATTAAGTGATTTCATAAAAAATTGTGAAAGCATCTCCAATAAAATTATAACTTAACAATAATGTAATTCAGACACAGTAATCAAAATTGTAATGTTGCAGCCAAACCCAATCATTTTAGGTTGAAGTTTCTAATCTGTTGGCAAGATAAACCATTTCTCAGAACATTTAATGGAGTCACGCCATCTCCAAAACAGTGTAGCTGTGCAAAGGGTTATTTGAGATTGTTTCTCTAGCCGTTTGAACAAAACACCTTGGCCAGAAGCAGCCAATTTCTACTTTTGCATCCAAAAGCAGACTGATTTTCACCAAAGCATTCAAAGAGGTATATTTGCCAAGAATAGCTCCAAGGGCCAATTAGGGCCTAAATCAAATCAGATAATATATCTAAAGTGAAAAGAATACTTTCTACATACCAATGAAGCACTTACACTTCATTTTTGGTGTCAGACAGACACAGCTCCTTGCATTTTGAAACAGAGACATGGATGCCCAACATGGCTCCTTACATGTAGAAACTGTTTAATATTATTTGGTTTTAGAACACAACAAGAACATGTCCTCAAACATGGGATGGGTAATTTTTTAGGATGTTATGTAGTCTAATTTGGAATATTTAAGCTTGCAAAGACTAAATTTTAAATCTCTTTTTATTGATATATATGATGGGCTAGATGTTCAAATTTAAGTATGTGATGGATATTATTGACAATGAACCAAAACCATCTTTGTACGGAATATATTTTCCTTTCACATCCATCTAATTCAAATTTGAATAATTATAAATTGTCTGAAATATATATATATACAACTCAATTCAAGTTAGTTTTAATCTCAAAATTAATTGGAGTCGGCTATACGGGTTCTCTATTTCCACTCCAAACGATTTTGGACGATATCTTCTGATACTTGTAATGTCTTCTAAATCATATTGTATTTCTCTTTTTCAGGTTAGTTTAAGTCTATCCTTTCCTTTTTTCCTCTCATCTATCACAACATGTTCAACCTTCCTAACTGGAGTTTTTTTTTATGTCTCTGCTTCATGAGTTCAAACTATTTTAATTTTCATTCTCTCATCCTATCCTCAATCGATATGACTCTCTCTCTCTCAATATATATATATATATATACTCTTCCCATAATGTATCCTAATTTTCTAAGAATATTCGCATCCACCTATCCATGTGATGTTGTCAACATGTCCTATCATATATGTATCATAATAATATTCAGTGGATCCTTTCGTAATTCCAAGTTTTGATCCTATATCCATCATAAATCTTTACCTCAAGATCAAATTCCAATGATATAAACTGAAATAAAGCAGTGTAGCGTCTGATAGGAATCACTTCAAAGGAGAAAGATAAGTGCTCCACTAGATTCTCAAAAAATGAATAACTGCTTTACCAGGAGTCGATTTGACCACCAAGGATATCGAATTTGAACTTTTAATACAACTCTGAAGAGCTAAATTCGAATTGTTGGATATCAAACAGACAGGAAAAAAAAAAAGGAGTTGATAAATGGCTGAATCAAGATTACTAGACTTTGAGACCCACAATTTTCTAAAATAGAATACAGAAATGTTTGAAGCAACGTGAAGGGAAAATATCATAAAGAAAGAAACAAAAAATCAAATCCTTTACAAAGATTTTACAACTCAATATACTTACAAAAGGGAATAGATACTCGTGCGGATGAACCTTCAAGAAAATCGAGTTTTCAAAATGAAAAGTGACATTTGGAAATCCATCATCCACACTGCAATTCAAACAAAACATACAGACATATAAGAAGATGCTCCTTGAGCCTTATACCTAGAACAAATTCTGGGACATGCAAGGATGATAAAGCATCATTGAAATAATCAAACTTCCGAAAATACGAAGCCTATCCCTAGTGCAGGTCTTCCGTAACAAAATAATATACTAACCAGCACAAAAACAAACACTGCTTATTGTATAGGCATCTTAGAGAAAGAATCTAAGAAGTCATCTAGTTAGTCTGAAATTATTAAAGGTTTGTAAAAAATGAAAATTTGAAAGCAAAGAATCAAATCTCTGCATTTGAGGCATAAGATTATCAATGTGAGATGATTTTCTCAAATTTACAGCAATAATACACGACACTTGAGTAGCCACAAATTTTCTTTATGTATTTTCCTTCACATATCCAGCAAAGATGGTGGCATTAATAAATTAGCCCCAATGTTATAGCAAGATGCGCACCAAGAAACAAAGGTGAAAAAAATAATAATAACTGTCAAACAGTACATCCAGTAGAGGTACACCTTCCATAGTTAAAAGGCAGAAAACTTATATTGTTACAAGAAAATCATTACTAAATTAGCCCCAGGTTACGTTTGATGTGCATGAGAAAAAAAAAAATTATTCAAGTCTAAAACATAATGTTCCTATCTGACCTGCAAGACATTTTAAAAGCAGAAAATACATAGTTTTCACTTTTAGAATCTAAAAATAGTATTTCCAGAAGCGAAATCAAAGTTGCAAACCATAGTATTATGCTACAGTCCATACCTCTCAGAATACTGAAAGCATGTGTATTCATCATGTACATTATGAACTTTCAAATCAGGTTGCTGAGAGATTATCTAATCAGAATACAAAAGTTTTAATAAGTAGGCGATTTATATTGAGAATTTCCGGCAGATAAAATTCTTGTTATGTTGTATACCTTATTTAATAAGGGTTTGTAAACCATTTCAGGGAGATAGGCCAATGTTGTTCCACTATCTATTATCGCTCCCTTCCTATCTCCTGCCTCAGAGAATTCTGTTGGAACATGTAGGAGCTCATCACCAACTTGAACTGCTGTCATATTGACATTGTAATGGGGCCTACAATTTTTAGTATCAAGATAAAGCATCATTTATTAAATTCCATATATATGAAAAGAGGAACAAGTACAATGAAGATGATGACATTCCAACCAACAGTTGTGCAAACCAAACCTTCTCAACCTAAGTTGACATTTAAGGATTTTTCAATGTTAAAGTTGAGAAGAGAAACGGCATACTTATAAGAACATTTCATTTCCAGAACATTTTTGTGGCTCAACAGAAAACTGACTATGATGACATTTAAAAAGAAGTTTCTAGTGATGATGAGGAGATTGTTGAACCAATTGACTATTACAGTTTGATATGTAAGACAAGAACATTTTATTTTAACTGTGTTCTCTGCTGTTCTTTTCATTCAAGGTCGAATTCTTTAGAACAGGGAGAACAATGAAGTTTACATAACTTCCCATATGGATAGCTTATGTCCAATTTTGATTCAAGCCTGTCTTGGACAGAAGGGCCTCTTTGCCATAATTATTCTTCTTTTAATAATAGGACATGTAATAAGTAATTTTATAAGTTAGTTGGGTTGTTTAGGAACTTTATGTTTTAGTTAGGTTGTTTAGGAAACTTCTATGCATAAAGGTTGTAGCCTTCATAGGCATATTTGATATTGGATAGAATTTAAGTATTTTGAGAGTTAGAACTAGGGTCCTACATCTTGATGACTAGGATATTACATCTTAATGACTAGGATATTTGAAGACAGTTCACTAAAGAGCAGTATGAGCCTATGAGGCACAAGTCAGTATGAAGTACAACCCATGTATGCATGCCAGAAAATTTTGCAAACAAAAACTTTAGTTGTGTGCAATATAGCTAGAAACCATAGGTATGCAATATAGCTAGAAACCATAGGTAAAATCAATTCCAACTTCAATCACGTACTGGTTTGGTATCAAAGGTGTCATGTTAACTGTTGGTTGCACAACATGGCCAATAGCAAAGATACCACCTCCATTTATACCATCTAAGCAATGAGCGAATATCTTTTTCACTTTTCCGGTGGCAGCCAATTGGGAAATCATTGATGAATTTGCTTTTCCAAAACCAAGAATACCATCAAGAGCTTCTTCATTAGTTGAGCCCAAATCCCCTGATTGTCTAGCCCCACACCTATCAGAAAACATCGGATTCACCTTGAGAACATTGATGGACACGAAAAAATTATGTACACGTGCACAAATAGAAACCAAAAACTAAGACAAGCAGACACACTTGTGTAATGTATATCTATGCATATATACACACACACACACACACACACACATACAGACTGCATGCATATACATGCTTGCAAACACACATATGTGATTGACATATAACAAAAAGCATATATAAATAAATCTCAGAAATTACCACTCAATAAGGAGTACCTAGGGAAAAATTTGTAAGCTCCTAAGAAATCATTAAAAAATATTTTAACTAGGAAACTTGTAAGATTTGATATTTGATGTATGCATCCATACAAGCAAAAGACCAAATATTCTCAAAGGCTATGTCACAGTTCAAGCTAGAACTGAGAAAACTGGAATGCAAGAATACTTAATTTTCAACAGATCATTTGGTCATTGTAATACGTAAAAAGAGTCTCAAGTATCAACTCTTCTTTCTTAACACAGACAATATAATGAAGGGGAAATTGAAGCTCTAGGTATACTTTTATTCTTCAATTCACCCTTTTATTCTTCTTCTTCATAGTCCCAAATTAATTCATGTAAGCAAGAGCTTTCCCAATTAGAACTTTAAACTTTTAATTCTTGAATTCATATGTTGGTTGGCATTGCATGTCAAGTAAAGTTGTTTCGACAATTGACACATTCATAGTTCCACACCATACTTGTACAATATATTAATTTCCCAGCAGCAAGGATGACAACTAATCAGCCAGTGAAAAACTTAAGCCAAGCCCCCAATAGAGCTTCTCTATGAGAAAGCACCTTCACAATATTAATACAAAACTAAACCAGTACAAAGGAATAGACCTGAAAATTTCAATCCTGTTGGGTACGATGGCCGTTATCTACCAAAATCCTTTCTGGCTCCTCTAAATCACGGTAATAAAAACCCGAATAATACCTTGACATGAAGTCTTAACCAAAATTGAGTATTTTATGTCACATGATCCAAGTCAACATATGATATTACGATTTACAAGTTCTTAAAAATTCAGATATTCACATATAAAATAAAACAGGACACTGCATATGGCATATTACATGGACATAAAAAGCTCACCCAAATATAACACTTCCATTTGCCGATGCAGTTTCAAGATCACCTGATACTCTATCATATTGCACAACATCCTTGACAAAATAGCCTGCAGTAGAGCTCCCATCTCCATATATTTCAAGATAAGGACAAGACATATTTGATGTACAGCCAGATAATGGACCTCCATTTACCTCATAACAGAACTCTTGATCACAAGGAACCAATTTCCCAGTGGCCGAGTTGTTAATATTATATAGTGTAAGATCCATCTGGTAAAAGAAAAACACTAGATAAGAAAATTTTTAAAAACAACAATAATAATAATCAAGAAAATAAGGTTTTCTATTCATGGAACAAAACAAACAAGGCTTCAATGACTATCCACTATAGACAAAAGAACAAGGAATAAACAAAAGACAGAGAAAAACTATAAGCCTACACCAAGGGAGCTTGTTCTGGGGCATTCTGTACATTGGATGCAATTGACCCACATAATATCACTCCCAGTATCCACCTGGACATAGTAATCCTTGGAAGGTGTTCCAATTCCAATCTTAGCATAATAAAGCCTACAAAATTTATAATTACCCACAGCAATCAATCAGTCGATGTCCAATAACAGTAAAATTCAGAATTTGTGAACACAAACAGATAAAGGAAAGAGCAAGCGTGTTGTGTTGTGTGTGTATAATGAAGAGATAACTCAGAAGAAGAAGCAGAAAATTCCATAGTTGAATGATCAGTTATTGTCTTATAGATAGACTAATAATATAAACAAAGTAAAGTATGGAATTTAGGAAGACAAACCCGACACCATCAGGACGACCACTGCCACCAAGAGGAAGATCAACGCCAGCGAGAATTCGAAGCTGGCGGCGATCGTCATGAGCCTTTAGGTCAAGGAGAGAATGCTCATGGCCCGCATATCTGTACTTGACGCTGAAGACGCCGTGGTTTGCAGATATAGAAACAATAGAAGAGGAAATAAATACGAGTGAAAAGATCAAAGAAATAAAAGAATTTCTCATCATCTTTCACTTCAATTTTCAGTTTCAGTAGCGGAGAGAAGAGAAGGCGAGAAGGAGGATGTTGATTTTGTTGTTATAGCGATGGGAATTGTAGACTTTTCTTTTCTAGTTCAAGACTAGTGGTTCCCGACTGACTCTTTATAATATTAATAACAAGTCAATAGTGTAGCCAAAGTTCAATCTTTTTAACCAAATTAAGCGAGGGTTAGTGCGTGTATTGTGCAAGCAGAATCCGAAAGTAATATTGAGGGTTATCCTTGTTATGGTGATTAAACAGTTATTTTATTAATGTGCTGGAATTCAGTGATCAGAAACATAATAAAATTTAGTATTTAGGATATGATTGATAATTTTCCAATGATTAGCTGCAATTCAACATCTAAACTGATTTTATTTTTAATCACTAATATTACAATCTCATTTTATGGTTAATAGGATTAAATCATATTTTAAAATTCGTAATTATCCCTTTTAATATTTATATTTTTTACTATAAAATTTCTCCATTGGATACAAGTGTAACAAATTTAAAGATTTTATTACTTTTCCGAATATTTCTCTTTCAATTGAAAAAAGGAAGCTTTGAGTTCCATATATTGTAGTTTAGTTTAGTTTAGTTGAATAAATTAATTGTTTATTCTTGCATTATGTTTGACTTGTTTTTATTGAGATTTTTTCAATATTGATTGTTTGACATCTACATTGAACTTTGATTCATCCAATGGGTTTGTGGAGTTGAGTGATTCATTAAAAAAAAATGTTAACTAGAGTGATGACTACGGTGATGGTTGTGACATTGATCAAAGCTATTAATAAAGACAGAAATAATAAGAGTGAAAAGGATGAATAAGAGGATAAATTTATAATTTAATCCCCATATTTTATGTAAAAAATAATGAGTTTTTATATTTTAAAAAACTAATTATTATTTTTTTTTAATTTTCATTATATTGCATTTAATTTTTTCATTTATTGTTATTATTAAATATTTATAAAAATAATAAAATACATCTCATTCACTTTTAAATTTTTCATTCCACCTATAGCACCGCCCAACTATTCAATATAACATCTAAATATCCATTTACCCACCCGTTTCCCGCCATTATAGCAGAGGAGAAAATACTCTCTCTAAAATATAAAACTAATAGCAATTTTAAATTAATGGATCAGTCCTTTAATGTAATCAGTCTATTGGCTTAATGAATAAAATATGGATTTTCAATGAGAATTGGTATTGTTTTTTCAAATTATTTTTAAAATTATATTTTATTGAGAAATAATAATATTTTAAAAATATTTAGTGATTATAAAAATATTTTTAATTTTATAATATTTTATTATATAAAATAATAGCATTAAGAAAAGAAAATTTAATTTAAAAAAAATTGATCTTTAATTTTGGTATTGTAATGTATTATGAATGATAAATTATTTATTTAGTTAAATCGATTATTCTAATTTTATAATATTTCAAATTTTTTATTTCATAACTATTTTTATATTTAATTAAAATGAGTATTTAAATTTTTACTAATAATTATCATTATTATTATTGTTAAGTTTGGAAATTAAGAATAATTTAGATTTTAAAATTTTAAAATATATATATATATGTAAAGAGGAAGAGAAAGGACAAAAGTTATGGAATTTAAGAACTTTGTCCCTTTTCTTTTTTCTTTTAACTTAATATATATACATATAATTGATTGGAAAAAGTAAAGAGAGGAAAGGAAAAAGTAAAGAAAGGGAAATGGTACACAGAGTTGGACAAATAAAATTTTAAAACAAAGAGAGAGGAAGAAGCAGCAGCTTGCTGGAAATGAGTCGTCCGGTGGCCAGATCGGAGCACGCGCTCCACCTCCTTCCCTAGTCCTCGACGATCTTCCAACTGTAGCCTCGTCGCCGGCCATCGCAGCAAGGAGGTTCGTGCGTTGTGAAATTCTTTCACCGGCCAAAACAGTTTCAGGCCATTTTGGGCCACTTTCCAGCAGCATTTTCAAGGGAAAATAGTTTCTTTCAATTCTATTTTTCATGGGCTCTCCAATGGTAACTCTTTTGCCATAGCTGGGATTAAAAAAATATGATACACATAAATTTATGATAAATTTCGAATAAGTAGTGTTTAAAATATTTTAAAATTAATTATTAATTATTGGAGAATGATTGAAGATATATTTATAAAAATAATTAAATATTTATATTAATATTGAAAAATTTAGATAGTAACTGTATTTTTATTGAACGTAAATTAATTTAAAATTATTATAAAAATTACTTAGACGATATTTATGAAAATTAAATATTAAAAAGGTTAAATTATTATGAAATAATTTAATAAAGTTGGTAAAATATTAAAAATTGATAAATGAATTATTAAGACAATATGTTAACAATGATTTTAAAATATTTTAAGATAATTAGTTATAAATATAAATTTTAATGTGTTTAATTTTTGGGAGTTTAATAAATAATTATCTACGAAGTAATTATTCTAATTAAGTGTCGGTAAATGAATTAATCACGCCTGTTATTTTTAGTGTATCGATAATGATAGATTAAATATTGGGATTGAATTAGAATATGTTGATATTTTATATTGAGATTTTTTTTTGAACTATTATATATAATTAAATAATTATATGAATCAAATAATTGAGATGTACAAGATTTATTATAAATATTTTTGTTATATATTGACTTGGCGATTTGACATGATTGTAGTGATAATGAGTTTGAAAATCCAGAAGAGGTTATTTGAGTTGATGTTGATTGCTCTGCGAGTTATTTTAAAGTATGTAATATTTTATCTTAGCGGACAATGTTTTAGTTTTAGAAGATATTCTGCCGAAATTTTGGCAAATTCTTAGTAGTCAATTCATTAATTTATTGAAACTAATTTGTATCTTTTATATTATAATGTCTCCCCTATGCTTTTTGGTCTGGATATTTCAGGTATTTTTATCCGTCAGACATCAGGCATTTCAAGAATAATTACATGGTTCTTTGGTTGTCAAGTTGTGAGTTGATATATTTAATTTAATTTTGCATATAAGTATAACACATAAGCATTGATGAATGAAATATATGTATATGTATATAAACTATCATTATTGTATTAGATTTAGGAACATTATATATGTTTATGCCATATTATATGATGTCGATGATAAATGATATTGTATATATGTGTTTACGATGGAAAATAGAATGATGTGGAATCCATCACTAACACATAAAATATTAACGACATAACATGACACAACATTATTTATGATGATATTATTATAGGATTGCCTTGTTAGAAAATTATCTCATTGTAGCCCCTGGATATGGATAAGAGAATATTGGATGCCTGGTTTGAGCTGGTCTCACCGTGGCTCGTAGTTGAATTTTAAGATAGTCAAGGGAGGGGTCGGCTCCCCATTTACGATAAATGAAAATATAGATGAGGTTGGATTCCATAGACATTTTCCATCATGGATGTTGTGTACGTTTATAGATGAGAATGTGTAATGTGACACTTCATGTAGAGTAATAAATAACATGCATGTTAAATTAATTTATATCAGCTCATTGAGTCGAACGTTTACGCCTGTTCAAATATTTTTTTCCAGGTTTCAGGTCGAGCTTAAAAAGATTAAATTTTTAAGTTGAGTATTCCTGCTTTCTATTTCTTAGGCAGTAGAATTATTTATTTTATATGTAATTATTTTATTTATTGTATTAAAATCTCTAGAGCTCCGTATTATTATTTTCAATGTCAGATTTATGGTCATAGTTCTGTTTGTTGTTCTGTTAAGAAGAAACTTAAATTGATGTTGTGATACGAGTGATGATTGCTCTGAGTGGTTATGTTATGATGTTAATTGTTCAAGTTCTGCTTGACAGGTGGGCTTATAGCCTTTGTTTGTGACAGTTACATCTGTCATGTTGCAGTTTTATCGTTTTATGGTAAGTCAGGCTTACTACGGGTTTTGGAAGGCTTACAATTTCCCGTTCTCTAGTGCCAGTCACGTACCTAGTAAGGTCGGGTCGGGACAATATGTATGATCCACGACCTTTTGCTTCTTCACCTGAAGATTAGAAAATTTATTTCCTCTCAACACACAATTTCTAAAGAGCATTTTCGATCGTGAAGAGGTTTTACATCATTAGTATCGACCAATACTACTCTAGCCTCACCAACCATCGCTGGACTCAGCTCACTAGATCATGCGAGGGAGCCCAACAAATTGCACGTCTTCTCTCATTCGCCAACAGCCGCCACTTGATAGCCTCTAGTCTGATCGGCTGGACTCACTGTTGCTTCAGATTTCCGCTGTCGCTCCGTCAGTCATCTATTATGATCCAGGTGAGTCTGATTATGCACTTTCTTTAATTTTCCATTTTGCTTTTGTTTGTTTATATTTAATTTTTCATTTTTATTCTTTTATTTACATTGAAAGTGAAAATTGAATTGGTATTAAGATGTGACTCTTGTTATGATTCTTGATGAGATTAATTATTATATTGTAATTAATCTTATACTCTCAATAAATTAAAGAAGAAAAATAGTGAAATATTTGGTTTGGATTTATTAATAGTTACTTGGTTGCTTAATTTTATTTTTTATTTTTTTTTTCAAGGAGGCTACTTATATGTATGAAAAAAAAGAGAGTTTTGCATAGTTTATATTTAAAAAATTATTTTATTTTTTACTTTTTAATGAAAATAATAAAAAATAGGTGGAAGAATTAAATAGTCTAACGAAATTAAAATACAGGGAAGTTATCATCAATTTCTCAAAATAGAGGGACTCTGATAGGAATCACAAGCTATGAACCCAGGGCAACAAGACTGGACTCTTAAATTTTTTTCAAGATCCATTGTATGGAATTAGTACTCCTATGACAAGAGCAAAGGCTAAAAACATCAAAGAAGCACTTCAAGGTTTAATCATGGAAATACACAATAAAAAAGCTATTAAAGAGGATTTCAAAACTGTCCTAGAAGTAATCAAAGCTACACCAAAAATGATTACTTACTTTTCTGTACAAGATGACTAACTTGGCTTGGAATTAGAAGAACAAGGGTTAAAGCCCATGAATTGAAGGCTCACTTGCTAGACATTCGTGAAAGAAACCTTTTTCACATAATAAGTTAACTTTTGGGCTGAAATAGCTTTAAGTCCGAATTTGCACTTATAATGGGCTTAATTTTCGGTCTTAAAATATTTATTTAGTATAATTATATTTTAGTGTGTTTCAAATATATTGAATCTGGTTAGTTTGGAATTAAAATGACTTTTCCTATTCTTGGAGGGATGTTTCAAATACCTAGGGAGTACAAACTGATCTAAATTTAATGTAAGTGACTTTTTCTTTTCTTGGAGGGATGTTATAAGTCTATAAATAGACAGATTTATATTAGGCTTGAGACATTAAAAAAAAATAGAATAAAAATTCAGAATTTTCCTTGAAAGGAATTCTTCTTGGTTCTTTGCTAAGAACTCAAATCTGGACTTATCAAGGCAATTTGTGGCGTTCAAAAAACTTGATAGCTTTAGTTCTCTTCAACAAGATTTGAATTGGGTCAAGTTCATTCTTTATATTTGATTTGTGAACGATCCTTTGGTTTCTATCATATACGCTCGGTTCCAAGCTTCCCATAGCTCATGTTTCTCCGCATCCATGTATCATTTGGTATCAGAGCTTAGGCTCATCAAATCAGGTTCTATCTATCTATCTATCTATCTATCATAATATTATTTTTGTTATTCCATAAAAAAAAAATCAATTTAGATTGTGCTTATCATCATTCTTCATCTATCCTTAAATTCGTTTGCTGTAATTTCTGTTCCACTACATCATTATTAAAAAAAAAAAAAATCAGAATTGGAAAAGATTAGAATTCATATCAGTTTGTTCTTATTATTTCTTTGTTGATCAAATCTTTCAAAATTCATTTGTGTCTACCATATTCAGATGCTTATCACTTGGAAAATCATCAAAACTTTTCTTGTTTGATTTGGGCTATTTATTTGACCCTTCTTTTACCATCAATCTAAAGCTTTCAAAATTTTGGTTGCTACTTGTTGTTTGGGTAAGAACATTGATGGAGTTTTTTTCAAAATTCTTATAAGAAGAATTATTGAGAGGTAAAAGGCAAGAGTGGTGAGTTCAGAATTCGTGAAAAGCCAAAAAGAGTGAAAACACGTGTTAACAATTTGTTTTGAGTGTAAACACGTGAGGGAGTGTGTAAGGAATAAATTTCTTTATTTCTAACATATTTTCTGCAGGTTATTAACATGACCAGTGGAGGAGAGTTGGATGATCTTGACGTAAACTTGTTCATGAAATCTATTACTGAACAATTTAGACAGCTGAATGCTAGACTAGATGACATGCAATCTCCAACAAATTCTAAATCTCCTAGAAGACGTGTGGTTGAGGTGGATGATGGACATGATTCTGATGAATATTCTAGTTCTAGTAGAAGAGGCAAAAATGTAAAAATAAGGGATAATAATTTGGGAAGTATCAAAATGAAAATTCCTTCATTTCAAGGGAAGAATGATCCTGAATTTTATTTGGAATGGGAAAGAAAAGATGAGCATGTGTTTGATTGCCATAACTATTATGAAGAGAAGAAGATGAAACTGGCAGTCGCAAAATTTATTGACTATGCTAGTATTTGGTGGGATCAATTTATGAAAAATAGAAAGAGGAATGGAGAAAAAGCCATTAGAACATGGGAGGGCATGAAAGTGGTGATGCGCAAAAGATTCATTCCTAGCCATTACTATAGAGATTTGCAAAGAAAGTTGCAAGGGTTGGTTTAAAGTTCTATGTGTGTAGAAGATTATTACAAGGAGATAGAAATAGCCATGATAAGAGCTAATATAGAGGAGGATCTGGAGGCTACCATGGCAAGGTTTATTGGTAGTTTGAATAGAGAAATTGCTGATATAGTGGATTTACAACACTATGTGGAGATGGAGGAATTGTTGCATAAGGCCATTAAAATAGAGAAGCAACTCAAATCAAAGAGGTCTAGATATGGTTCGTCTTCTAGTTCTATATGGAAGTCAAATTGGAAGGACCACAAATCTGCCACAAAATCAAAGGAAGAAGCCAAGCCAAAAGATTCGGTCGTTGTTGCCAAAGGTAAAACCGAAACTAGTACTTCTTCTAAATCACGTGACATTAAATGTTTTACGTGTCAAGGATTTGGACATATTGCTTCTGAATGTCCAAACAAAAGAGTTATGCTTGTGAGGGAAAATGGTGAAATAGAAAGTGCTAGTTCAAATGAGGATGAAATGCCACCATTGGAGGATTGTTTAGATGTTGATATTGAAGAACCAGTAAAAGGTGACTTATTGGTTGCAAGGAGAGCATTGAGCATACAACCAAAAGAAGATGGTGATGAGCAGCAACGTGAATTAATTTTTCATACTAGATGTCTCATCAAAGGCAAGGTATGTACCGTGATTATTGATAAT
>CANXYC010029172.1:0-10865 GCA_948193065.1 Aleurites moluccanus
CCCTTAAATTCAAACACCTCCTCCACAGTAACTAGCCAATCCAAAAATTCCTCAGGTGCAAGGCTGCCATGAAACTCAGGAATTTCAGTTCGCATCCCAGCCTCCCAACGCCTCCTATCATCGTCTTCCTCAACAGGTCTATGACGCATGCGAGGTGCCTCATCAACGTACTCCTCTTTTGTACTCATGTCATCCTCATCACTGCTTGGATCACCATGACGATTCTGTTGACGATTTCGTCGCCTCTAATTGGCCCTAAGATGGGTCTCCATCAAGGTTTCCATTCTGTCAATAATCTGCCCCAACATCTGTTCAAATCGTTTCTCCATTCGCACCACCCTCTGTTCTAGGTCACGCTCGTTTCCCTTATTAGGACGTTGCTGCTGTTGTCGTCGTGGAGGCATGCTCTGATACCAACTGATGCAGCGAAAATATCAATGGAATCGAGATACTATTATAATACATTGATTCTCGCACGAATACCAGACTATAATCTTCTATAACCTGTTGATTTTAGAAATACCAAGAAATAGGCATTAACTTTGATGTTTCAAAGAAAATTGAAACTGGAAGAAAATTAGGGTTTTAATTATTCGTCGAAAACTGTCTCTTACAAATAAAACACGCATATTTATATGCTAAAAGAAGAATAAAACCCTAATAGCCTAAAAGGCTTCAGCCCAAAATATAACAAAATAAAACAGTTCACAAATAAGCAAAAAGAGGCACATAAAAATTCAGAGGCTCCGTTCGGGTTTTAAACGGCTGAATTTGGGGTCAAAACTGGATCATACAAGGTTTCCCAAATATTATTCTAGATCTATGAATGAGTTTCGAAACAAGTACTCATGGCCCCGTGGATCATTCTGTGCTAAAAGTTATGGCCTTTCAAAGGCGACCTGCGCGAAATGCCCTATCTTACTTCTCCAAAAATTATAAAGCCCGCTCCTCTGTCTGCTAGTCCGCATCACTCTCTCTCCCCACTCTCTCTCCCGCCCCCTGTTTGCTTTTCCCCCGATTTTTTCTACCCAGAGTATCTATATATAATAATTTTGAAAAATCTAGAGGAATGTTTCAAAAGGATATTCCATTTCATATTTATTTAATAAATAATAATTTAATTCAAATATTTAAGACTGTTTTAAGAATATTTTTTCAAATTAAATATAATTAATTAATTAAATAACTAAATAATAATTAAAATAATTAATTTGACTAAATAAATGCATAATTAAATAATACAATAATTTGCGAGATTTTAAAATTAAATTCAAATCTGAAAAGTAATTTTTTTTTACTTTTAAATAATTATTTCTTTAAAATAAAATAATATAAATTCAAAAATAATATTAATTAAATATTCTTAAAATAATTATTATTTCTCAATAAAATATAATTTTAAAAATAAATAAAAATTATGGGAGTTACAATTAATAAATAGAACATAATCAAATAATAGAGATTATTGCGCACTGATTTTTTTTTTTTTTTTTTTAAGTATTGAAAAGGAGAAAATTGATTATGGATTTATTGTTCATAAATATATAACTTTTAACTTGCAAAACAATGAAACATTCCAACCCAAAACACTAAACTAACCAAGCAACAAAAATGGTTCCAGCACAAAACAATAGTGCTGAAGGAGGTGTGCGCTGAGAATAATAAAGTATCAGGGCCGAGCTATGAAATCCTCCTCTTTATCAACCGCTAATTTAGCTAGAGAGAGTATAAAATTCTCTAAATCTTAAAAGTTAAAAGATAAGATAAAGTCAAGATAAAGTTAAAATATTGGTATTAGGTATTGAATTTATACAAAATTAGGGTTTACAATGAAAAATGACTTAAAACATTTAGATTAGAATACCCTCCTTATCATAAACCATTTATATTTATTATCATTAATCAATATGAGATTACTCACATACTTGACAGTATACGTTGCTTTTTTCATAGACCACCTAAATACATCGGCCACATATAACGAATTCAAATATCAACTCTGATATTATATTAAATTCTCTTAATCCTATAAGTTAAGATAAAGTAGTCAAAAGATAGTCATAGTATTGGTATTAGGTATTTGACTTATAATAAGTTTGGTTTTATAATGCAAAATGACTCAAATCATTTAGATTGGTTTATTCTCCTTATTAAAAATCATTCATATTTTTTATTATTAATTAATATGAAATTATCTACACATTATAATTATATATTTAATGAAGTCAGCAGTGAAATTGATATTCCTGGAAATATTAGAGAAGGTAAATTTTCTTGTTTCATGTATTCCTGTAATGGTGTCCCATAATTTCCAAGAAGATAATTTAACATTGCCAGTTATCCAACCAATTGCATTTGCTAAATCAGACTTCATGATCAAGGAGTTGTAGATGTCGTGGGGCTGGGAGCAGGATAACTCGAGTGCTTTTGCAATGGCTTGAATTTCTGCTTTATTGGAGTCGCAAATCCCAAATGGACAAGAGAAAATTCCAATGAAATTACCAAACTGATTACGGAGCACAACCGCAATTCCAACAGGCCCCGATTTTTCCAAAACAGAGCTCAATGAAATTCACTATATAGGTAGCAAAAACAATTATATGAATCACTTAAATTTAGTGTATGATCCCCTTCATTTTTCAAGGATTTCGCTTTTTTATATACATATATAAATAAATTATGAGTATATGGTGTACTATTTTTATATGCATGGGTGCACTAAATAATTTTCCGAGAAATTTTTAATCATCTTACTTGTATTTATTATTCAAAATTTTTGGGTAGTTACTACAGAATATTCAAATTTTCTTTCGGCCCTTTAAAAAACTTTCTAGCTCTGTGACAAGCAAGAAGAACTGAAAGTCATATAGTGTACTAAATCATCTTTGAGAAATAATACCGAAACATGCAACACCATTGGTGTTACACCAATATTAAACTGCACAATCGATGTCAAATAATTAACGAAGGAAAAAAGATTTTGAATTCAAGGCATACAGTACTGTAAACAAGATATACTTGTTCTTGAGAACCCTGAATATTATCTAGTTAAGGAACTGCAGTGCTGTTGGATATATTTAAAGTATAGTCTAAATAATATGTCCACTTATAATTCCAATAGGTAAAGGTATGATTATTAGGGGGCTCATTGGACCGGAGCCCAATAATTTGCATATAAACTCTTGAGAGTTCAGCTGAAGGTAACATTGTTGAGCATTCCAAACTTGATGTCTCTTGGTGTAATACTTCAAGCTACCAATCTCTCTCAAACCAAATACCTCCAACAATCTTAAAGTATTATTTATATATGTCAGATTTGAGTGAGTAAGGTGTCTACTTGAAGCTCTTGACGAGACGAACTCAACTGTGTCATCCGTTTTCTGATCCAACGGTGGAGTTGGCCAGAATGTGGGTTTGAGTTTGTTGTGGACCGAAATCTTTAATCTCAGATCCCACAGTCTACAATCCATTTCAGGAGGAAAGACCAACTGGATTGTTCTACTCGTCGATACAAAGGTTTTGAGTAGTCACGGGCCTTGAACGGAGGTCGGACGGAGGAGATATGATCGTCGGAAGTTTTCTGATCCCGTGAAAGTTTTTGGCGAGTCAAGTGAGTTGACTCGAGCGAGTCAAAGCTGAGTCAGAAAGTTGACCGTTGACCATTGACCGGTAGAAAGACATTTCCGATGATTTTTTCGGAGACAAAATGCAATTCATCTTAAGGTTTTTGGATGCACTGGATCCAATTTTGAGATCTGTTTTAGCTAATTCCTCCTCTATAGTACAGTTTGACAAAGATTAGAGGTTTTATTTGTCCTTTGAGAGCTAAAGAACTTCAAGGTGCACTCTTTCTAACTCACTGATTTATTTGAAATGGCAAAGCATAGTTCCTATGATATTATCAAACTGCAATCACTTGATGCTACCGAGTTTCATGGATAGAAATTACATGTTCAATTGGGCATAAAAGAATGTGAAATATTCTATACTGTATTGAGTGATTTTGCATCTACTACTGAAAATGTTGATGAATATCAATAGAACAAAAATAAGGACTTTTGTAGAGATTACCTGTTGAATTCCCTAAATCCTCGTTTAGCTATGACCTATAGTGAGTATAAGACGGCGAAAGAGATATGGGATCACTTGAACGCTCAGTTCCAAAAGCAAGAGGGGCTCTCTAAAACTCTCATTGCGGAGAAGTTCTTTGACTTTAAATTCAATATGAATTCGAGCATTACCTCTCAATTGATTGAACTTGAGAATCTGAGGAATAAGCTGAAGGAGGAAAACTCTGATATGTTTGATAATCACTTTGTCGGTCTTGTGCTGAGCAAGCTACTAGTCGAATGGAATTCTTTCAAGACTGAAATGCACAGACTGAAAGAATAAATGGGACTGGACGAATTAAAAAGGAATATTCACATTGAGGATCAAAATATTGCTAGGAAGGGATTGGAACAAGTTGGACAACAAAAGTCAGATGCCAACTTAGTTTCACATTCCAAGAAATATCCTAAAAAGTCCAAGTCACCAAAAGGTGAATCCTCTTCGCAGTTAGAGGCTAAAAAGACTATTTTCAAAAAGAAGAAGAAGGGCAAGTGCCATAACTGTTGAAAATGGGGTCACTGGGCAACAGAGTGTAAGCTACCAAGGAAGCCAAATATTGACACACCACAAAAGGAGGCTAATATGCTAATTGGTCAATCTGAGCCGAGCGCCTTCATTGGAATGATGAAGGGTGGAGAGAATAGTGCCTCCTCTGAATAGTGGTTAGATAGTGGGGCTACCTGTCATACTACAAATGATAAGAACTTACTCACAGAGGTCACTGAAGTGAGAGATACTGTGAAGAATTGTAGGTACAGGTCACTCACACTAGAATCGCAGAATTGATGCTTTCTTCAGGTAAGATACTAATTCTGAAGCATGTTTGAGTAGTACCATTACTTAAAAAGAATTTAATTTCTCAAAGTTTACTTAATAAAGTCGGTATGTGTTTTTCCACTATGAATGGTAGAGTAACTTTATCTATTAACTCAAGTTATTTTGGATGTGCATTTATGGTTAATGGTATGTATAGGTTGAGTTTAGATACTGATAGCATATATCATGTGAGTTCTACTTTAATTGATCCAAAATTGTTACATAACATACTTGGACATGTGAACTACAGGAAAATGCAACATCTTACTAAAACTCACAACATTCCTTTGGACACTTCTATTCGGTTTGACAAATGTGAAGTGTGTGCACAGACTAAGATCACTAAAAAACTTTTTAAGTCGGTTTCTAGAAGCACACAGCTTCTTGAGTTAATACATTCTGACCTTTATGACTTTAAAAATTATGTTACTAGAGGTGGTCGAAAATATCTAATAACTTTCATAGACACTTTTTCTAGATATTGTCATGCGTATTTGTTGAAATCGAAAGATAAGGCTTTTGAAAAGTTTAAGATTTTCAAATCTAGAGTAGAAAATCAACTTAACTTGAGAATTAAAAGATTTAGCAGTGATAAAGGAGGAGAATATATAATGACGGGGTTCAACGAATTTTGTGCTTTAGAGGGCATAATACTTGAAACCACTGCTCCTTACTTACTCCAATCGAATGGTGTAGTCGAGCGTAAGAACAAAACATTAACAGAAATATTAAATTATATGTTACTTACAGCTGGCATGCCTTCCTCCTACTGGGGAGAAGCAGTTCTAATTACTAATCACATCCTGAATAGATTGTTGCACTCTAAGTTGTCTTCAATACTTTATGAAATATGGTATAAGCATCCTTGTAAATTTGACACCCTTAAGACTTGGGGTTGTATCGGTTATGTAAGGATACAAGATCCTAAGAGACCTAAGGTAGGATCTAGAACCATCACATGTGTGTATCTAGGTAGTGCAGAAGATAGTGCTGCAAACAGATTTTTGGATCTATCTACTAATGCAGTGGTAGAATCTAGAGATGCAATATTCTTTAAGAACAAGTTTCTCAGATATCATGTTTTGGGTGTTTATGGATCTACAGATATGATTATAGAATCTCCTATAGAATCTGAAATAGGGCCTTCTGACACCAATCCCACACAGTTGGATGCTGAACCAGTTTCAGTTAGAGTATCTATAACAGAGAGAATTCCTAAAAGTTTTGGTAAGGATTTTGTTACTTATCATCTTGAGGATGATCCATTGTCTTATCAAGAAGCAATGAGATCTAGGGAATCTCTACTGTGGGCAGAAACTATAGATGATGAAATGAGTTCTCTGCTGCAGAATCACACTTGGCAGCTAGTCAATTTGCCTAAAGGGGCTAATACTATAGGCTGTAAATGGATATTGAAGAAGAAACTAAATAGTGATGGATCAATAGCAAGATACAAAGCACGTTTAGTAGCTAAAGGCTATAAACAGCAAAGTGGAATAGACTATTTTGATGTCTCACCTGTGTGTCATCTATCAACTATAAGAATTCTTCTTACGTTGGCGTCTATTGAACACTTTACCGTGCATCAAATGGATGTAAAGACAGCTTTCCTAAATGGAGAGTTGAATGAGAAAATCTACATGAACCAACCCGAGGGGTATGTCATGAAAGGTTTAGAGGATAAGGTTTGTAAATTAAACAAATCCTTGTATGGTCTCAAACAAGAACCTAAGATGTGGCACTTAAATTTGACAAAGTGGTAAAGAGCTACGGTTTTCAGTCCAGCTACTTAGACAAATGCCTTTACCATTGCTCTATGTCAAATAAGATAGTCATCATTTGCTTATATGTTGATGACATGTTGATTCTTGGCAACGATCATTTTGAAGTGAGTGACATGAAAGATGTTTTAGCCAAAGCATTTGACATGAAATATCTTGGTATTGCTAATACCATTCTTGGTATGAAAGTAAGCTTTGAAAGGCAAGTCATCTCTCTTAGCCAGACTCATTACATTGAGCAGCTACTTTCTACCTGGGGATACAATGAGTGTAAACCGATTGAGACACCATGTGACTATAATAAAAGACTGAGTCCTAATGAAGGGACCAACATAGATCAATTAAAATACTCAAAACTAATTGGTAGTCTCATGTATGCTATGAGTTGCACTAGACCTGACATAGCCTTTACAATTGGCATGCTGAGTCGTTTCACTAGTAATCCTAGTAAAGAACATTGAGATGCCCGTAGCAGGTTGATGAGATACCTTAAAAGTACTAAAGATTATGCTCTATTTTATACTGGTTATCCTCCAATCGTGGATGGATATTTTGATGCCTCTTGGTGCTCAGAAATTGAAAATAGTAAGTCAACCAGTGGATATGTATTCACTTTGGGTGGAGCTGCTATTACTTGGAAATCCAAAAGACAGACTTGTATAGCATTGTCTTTAATGGAATCAGAACTTTTTGCTTTAGCCTCCGCCGCTGAAGAGGCAGAGTGGATAAAGAATCTGATTATGGATATTCCTTTGTTTTGGTTAAAGATTAACTCTTTAAGCTTATTTTGTGATAATCAAACTGCTGTCCAAATTGTCAGAAACTCACTATTTAATTCAAAAAGAAGACATGTGAGATTGAGACATGCGTTGTTGAATTATCTGAAAGAACATGGAGTTATCACATTGGTCGATGTGCGATCAAAGGATAACATGGCCGATACTCTAACAAAGGGTTTGCCTAAAGATCGAATATTCAAAATAGTTGAAGAAATGGGGTTAAAGACTGTGTAGACAAGTCTTAACCATCATACCTATGTGTTTTGAAATTCAAATCTTCCTTTGGACAATATGATAGGCACAGTTTAAGTGTGTAATACCTACCATTTTTCATACGTCATTTTGAATATATATGGGTGCGTATAATTTTAAATCTTAATTGGCTGAATTAAATTATTTTGCAATAAGTAGGATTTTTACTTATTTAATTATTTTGAATAATGATTATAAATGTGAATGGAAAATTTCAGTGTAGAATATTGATTGATAGATTGAGCTCTTAAAGCTGTAAAAATATTTTAAGTGCTAGAAGTTAGAAATTTACAGGTCAGTAGTAAATTTGTGTAAATTGGGTTAAGTAGTTTCCCAGCCGGCATTGGCGAGCTGGCTAGGTGATCTGGCATTGCCGAGCTGGACCTGCGAAGTAGAAAATGCGAAGTGGGAGTGCGAAGGAGAAGAGCGAGCTGGGAGTACGAAGTGGAAAAGGCAAAGTGAAAATGCAAAGTGGGAAATGCGAGGAGGAAGTGGCGAGCCGGCATTGCGAAGAGGTAATGGCAAGCCGGCATTGCGAAGAGGAAATGCAAAGAGGGAATGGTAAAGAGGAAAGCAGAAGAGGAAATGGAGAAGAGGAAAGGCGAAGAGGAAATGGAGAAGAGGAAAGGCGAAGAGGAAATGGCGAAGAAGGAATGGCGAAGAGGAAAGGCGAAGAGGAAAGGCGAAGAGGAAATGCGAAGATGAAAGGCGAAGAGGAAATGGCGAAGAGGAAAATGGCGAAGAGGAAAAGGCGAAGAGGAAATGGTGAAGAGGCATAGGCGAACCGGCATATGTAAGCTGGCTTATGCAAAATGGAATGGCGAGCCGGCAATGCGAAGAAGCATTGGCGAGCTAGTGAACCGCGAGCTGGCAATTGTGAGTTGGAGTAGCGGATTGGATTGGCGGAACAAAAATTTTAATTGATTCCATTATTAAGGCAGTAACTTAAATAAATAGGGGCAGTGACTGATACATTAAAACACTAAAACCTATTATTTCTTTTCTCTGTTCTATCGTGTTCGTCTTTTTCTCCCAAAGGAGCCGAACACTATTTCTTCTTTTTTATCATTAGATTTCACGATTTCTCCACCAAAATTTCTGGAGAAAATTCGTGGAAAACACATAAAAATATTCTGTGACTACAGTATTTCGTCTTAAACCTATGGATAGAGTTGGGAATATTTTGAGGCAGAGAAGAATAATTTCTGCCATTAACACTCATTTGAGGTAAGTGATTATTTGTTAGATTTTATTGATTTAATTGATATTATTTAGGTTAGAATAAATGGGTTGGGTGTTATTTTACATAGGTTAACACTAATTAATTGAAATCCCTAAACTCTAAGGTTTATTTGAAACTTTGAAATATGATATGATAAATTAGTCATGGGATTCATAAATTGATGATAGAAATAGTTAATTGGGTATAAGAGAGTAATAAATTGATGACCAATTTGATATGAAATTGTAGATTTTAGAAACTGAATTCTCAAAGTAGCCAAATTGGGGATTTTGGAGGAAATTGGTGAATTTGGCTAAGTTATTGGCTATTGGAAAATTGAGGTGAGTTCTACATACATCATTTATCCTATTGGATTTATTTAATTAATTATTGGACACCATTTGGAAAAAAACCCAAATGACCGAATCTCACACAATTGATTTACCCCTTGATTTTCTTTGAACCTATCTCATACTATCTTTCCAAATTAATCCATTTTTTGTTATATAACCTTGCTTCATTAATATTTCTGATTTGATTACCGAATTTTATTTCCCTAGCTTTATGAATTTATCCTAATCATAAACTCTTGATTAATATTGAAAATTGTACATGGCATGGCCATAATTGATATTGGATATTGATATGATTGATACCGAAATGATTGATTGATCGATTGAATCTGGATGCCATTGTTGTTAATGGTATCCCTTGTTATTGACCTTGATATGGTTATGGCAGAACTTCCGATTCGACAGGGGAGTGGGGAAATACTTTCGACCTTGTGTACATTGTATATTTGTACCATAGCTGGGAAGGGCTATGGTCTCGGTCATAGGGCCTGATCAGCCTTATGCTTATTTGCCCTGATATGGATGATCTAGGACCTACATGGTCCAATGCATTTGATTGTTTGGAGATTGCATGATTTCTTTTCATGCAGTCCATCCTTGTATATGCCATCCCATATATGATACCAAACTTATATGTTGAATTATTGGCTTTATTGTACACCGGCATTTATTCGGTACCTTATCATGTTATTGATTGATACCTTTGCTATATAATGCCTATTAATTATTGCGATGCATGTGAATTCACTGAGTATCATCTATACTCACCTCTTTCATTATTTCCCCTTTCAGGAGAGGATTAGAGCTGCAGAATCCAGACTTCTACTTCTCTGAAAATTTTGCCACTGATTTCAGATGTATTGACAGTTCTTATATTTTGAACAATATTTATTTCGGTGTTCATAATCTAGCTGCTCCATGGGTATGTACTGGTTAGCTAGGAAATGAATATGTAACTGATGATAGTTTTGTTAAATGGATGATATATATATATATATATATATATATATATATATATATTGGGATATTTTGTGGATTCATATATCAGATATTATCAGAATGTACGACAGATTAATGGAATGATTGGAAATTAGGAATGTGATTTACATGTATTATATAGAATTGTTAGAATTGTTATGACTGATATGGGTTCTACGGGTGCCCGTCGCCATTGGTATCTCTCGTACCCTAGGACCGTCGCAGCTTGGGAAACCGGGTCGGAACAAAGTGTCTCATTGATGTTCATGATTGCTGACTAATCTGAAAAGGGGTGAGTTGTCTCATTCCAAACTTGATGTGGATGACTTTAACCTGATTCAGAGGTCTTACTTAGGAAGATTGTGTCATTCCAAACTTGATGATACAATCCAACTAGGTTAAACTATCCTATTTGGTTAGATGGTCTAATTCCAAACTTGATGCTAGACTATTTAACTTAAGGAGTCAGTGATTGTGACATTCCAAATTAAAACATGGAAGTAGTTGTTTGCATAAGTAGCCTTGTTGGTCTTGTTCTTAATTGAAACTTGACATCTCTTGACTAGGTTATTGT